>JALIZH010015047.1:0-70507 GCA_030522465.1 Rhipicephalus appendiculatus
TATCCACGAAGTGAATGATGATGAAGGAGCTTGTTCCAGAGGTTAAATCCGGTAAACCGTGATTTCTCTGTACATCTCATCAATCATTACCGTCATCACCGCGTTCGTTTTTTTTTTCGAAACGCACGAGGCGGCTCCAGTCGATCTTCGTCTTGAGATATTTGTAAAGTGGAGAGTCTTCCAGATGTTTTTGCCAGGCGTGTACGTGCGGTTTCTTGACGAGACCCTTCTTGTAGGAAGGCTTATTAATGAGCCGGCGCTTGAGGTGAACGTCGAAGGCTGCGTCGTCGGTGAAGTTCCGCGGCACTCACTGCATGGTGTTGGGCACGTTGATCGAAACGTTGACCACTTGCCCCTAATGCCGTACTGTCTGCAGCCGTGAGTCCAACGCCTGATGCTCATGAAGGGTGGACGAGGAGTGATCAGGCGTTCTTAAACATGTTAATACGTATGTGCCCTGCCGCGTAGCCGTAGTGTACAACATACCGACAACCTGCAAACGTTCATACATTGGTCAAACTGGGCGGTGTGTCAACATACGCCTGCGCGAACATGAAAGGTCTTTGAAGACTGACAAGCTTTCACACCTATCTGCGCATTGTCATGCCTGTGGGTGCCAGCCACTGTTTAAAGAAACATCGATTTTGTTTTCGAACCGAGTTCAGAGGACTCGCGAAATTGTCGAAGCCGCCAATATTTCTAAAGCCGGTGTTTCTTGCATAAGCTGTCCGTCTGTAGCTCTATCAAGCCGAGAGGTGGAATACCTTGATATAACCTAAGCTGGTGACAAAAACGTGCCTGGTTTTCTTTTTTTATGCATTTTCATACTGCGGTGATTTATTTCTTTATCTTGTTTTTGCAATGTGTGTGTATATATCTTTCTTCGCTTTTGATTAAAGCTTCAGTTGCTAGTAGCGCGTCGTCCTGTCTTCTCCCTTTTGTCCGTCGTGGTTTTTTCGCGCTTTTTTAAGATGTTCTTCCACTGGGTTGAGCACGGGCAGGTGATCGGGCTTGGGAGGGCAACGATATCCGTGCGTGACGCTCATAGGCTCCCAAAGCATCGCTCAGTGGCGCTGCGACTCTGGACAGGCAGCGCCATCTCTGGCAGAAAAATAGAAACTGGGAATATACGTTGCGCGTTTTCCCTTCTCTCCGCCGCGCTGCCGCTCGCTTCTGTGCACGTGCAGCGCTCTCGCGCTACGCTTGCTGCACCACGCAAGAAACATACAAACTGGGGGTAAACGTCGCGCGTTTTCCCTTCTCTCCGCCGCGCTTCCGCTCGCTTCCATGCACGTGCAGCGCTTCGCAATGTTACGCTTGAAAAAGATCTCCCCGCGGTAGAGGCACTTCGAAAAGCGAACGTAATCAAAGGAGAAAAGTTCGTTAATCACGTTAATCGATGTTCCACGTTGTCGACTATGAAAAACATGTGATTGTTGTTTAGATGTGCATGCTGGCAGTGGCAAACGCGTACTGTAGTGAACGAACTTTCGGGAAGTGAAAACAAAAAAAAAGAGAAAGAGACAAAGATTACACAGCTATGGCACTAAAATACGTGAGAAGGTTCGAGTCATGTCCTCCGTACCGCTGGAGCATCACCCGCTGACTTAGCCACGAGGCAGCTAGCCTAGCTTAGCTTTAACCGCTGCGAAGCAAGTATAACTGCTCGCCTCGTCTGTCTGTCTATTTTTTTTTCGGTTCTCGCTTCGTGCTTGCACTCCCTTTTTATGAGAATATCGACTTTACAGGTGTGTAAGACTTCCTGCGCGGACGCGGCTCAGTGTGAGAAGTGTCGAATTTCAGGCGCGATGTGGTATCGGGTGCGCGACGAGCTCGCGCAAAGCGCACTCGTAACGCACACTCGAAGCAATGTACGGGTGCGCGGTGCGCGTGAAAGAAAACCGCACAATCTCCGATGGTGGCAGTTACAATTCATGAATTAAGTGCCAGTTAGATTCAGTGGCTTTGATATATACCACCCTAATAAAGCGACAACAACAGAACAAACCAGCAAAACGACGTCAAAGTTTGCTGAAAATGCACAGGCGGTCGTTCCGGCGCGATGATGCAGCCTTCCCGACGCGTGAATTGCAGGCGGCGAACCTTTGACAACTGCGGAGTTCATTTGAAAGCAACCAACACCGCAACGCTAACCGCGGTATGACGTATGTGAGCGTGAACATCCAACAAGGACAGGTAGGTCTCACAAACTCAAGGAATCAAAACACAAAGTTGCTTCAACATACAACCGTAATTGGATGTAAAAATGCGAGACGGCGAGCAATCACAACTGCAGTCGTTGCATGCACGCGCCGCGTTACTGGATTCAGGTAGTCGAAACAAACGATTTCAAGCGAAGAAATGAGTCAGCCAAGACGGAAGGCGAGACAGAGCTAGAACATTATTCCTCTAACTGAGGTGATCCACGCTTGTGTACGTTTCTCGTACGACTTGTCCGGGAAGCGTACAGTTTTACAGGTGGATCGCGTGCCTTGGTATACTGTCTGGACTGATGTGGCAAACAGCAATACTTCGGACCTCGCTTTCGCTTTCGTGGGGTCGCTTCTACCATCGCGGACTGCAGCTTCGCAAAGCAAGCCTCTCGGTTTAGTGTGCCAAGCTCACGGCACAGCGTCTAAACTCCCTGCACCGACCAAAAAACGCGTGCGAACGCGTGCCGCCGCGGTCGGCTTTCGGGGAAACAAGCTGAATCGGCCGCACCCTCTGCCGCGCTTTATTCCCAATTTCACCAGCGCTTGCCTCCAGAGCCGCAGCGCGGCGCTGTCGTCGCTCCGCAAACTTGAGCTTTGGTTCCCTATAGCGGGGACCTTTACGCCATTCAAATCAACCGAAAGCGCAGCTGTGCCTCTAGGGAGAGCAATGAGAACTAGCGTGCACGGTGCGAGAGACGAGTGACTACACCCCAGGAGAAGGAGCAAGATCCCAAAAACTCGTCGAGAGCATCCATATTGGTATCGCAATAATAAGGCTATTGAACACTTAGCTCAGTGCCTGAAGAAAGCGCAGCATTGGACAAATATTGCTTCATATATGCTGTGAAACGGAGCGACATCTGCTCTGAACGTTCTCTGACTTCTTAAAACTTGCTCGAAAAGGTCTTTCTGGCTGCTTCAACCCAGCTCCAATATGTATTTCTGGATATCCAAGCCTGCTACAAAGGGGCTTTTTCCTACCCCCGGTAGTGCTCCCAAATTCATGCACCCTGTTCCACTCCTGAGTATGCATTGAACACGCCAAAGAACAGTTCCTGCGTCATAGGTCGGCAAACTCACTCATGAGTCGACTCACTCAGACTCACTCAGACTCAGATGAGGCGTGAGTCTGAGTCTGAGTGAGTCCGGCTGAATTATACTTTGGTGAGTCTGAGTCCGAGTGAGTCCGCTTGAGGAAAATTTTGGTGAGTCTGAGTTCGGAGTGAGTCCGGCTGAGTTATACTTTGGTGAGTCTGAGTCCGAGTGAGTCCGGCTGAGTTATACTTAGATGAGTCTGAGTCGGAGTGAGTCTCCTTGAGGAAAATTTTTTGTGAGTCTGAGTCCGAGTGAGTCTGGATGACGAAAACACCGGTGAGTCTGAGTCCGAGTGAGTTTGGTTGGAGAGAAATTTCTTGAGTCTGAGTCCGAGTGAGTCTGCTTCAGCAAAATTTTGGTGAGTCTGAGTCCGAGTGAGTCCGGTTGAAGAAAATATTAATGAGTCTGAGTCCGAGTGAGTTCGCTTCAGCAGAATTTTGGTTAGTCTGGGTCCTAGTGAGTGCTAAGCGAAAAACGTTTATTGAGTGAGTCTGCGTGGGCTCCATTTATTTTGCCGACCTATGGTTACAAATATTTATAGCCTCCTTTTATGGCGTGCCTTGTAATCGTATCGATATACCGTCTTGTGAAGCCCTAGAAATTATTTTTCAAGTTATCGAGCTGTCCATGCCCTCATATACGAGGGCATGTAAGTGGGCTGTGCAGCATGTTCTGACACATGTACAACTCCAGGCCACTTTTATTGTGCGATATCGTGATCCACATTGATTTTTATCTACAGTTGTGTACCTAATCAACGGAGAATGAGTGCAACGTTTGAGCTTCATCATTCATGCGGATTCAAATACGACAAAGCAGCACGATTCGCGAGCATAGAGCGCCCCTTCGCTCTCTGTTGCATTGAACCGCTTGTGTCTTTAGATGCCGCTTCGGTTTTTCCATGAATAAATCTGGCAATTGGGGAAATTTTTGAGCGCCAAACAAGACATTCACAAGTACGAGAGAGACAGGACGGGCGCTTTTGAATGCCTCGTGAATGCATTGTTTCGTGCTCAAAAATTTCCCAGTAGCTACGCACCATCTAACCGAATTTCAAGCTTTGTTAAAAATGTAGCGACGACACAGACCATCGGCTTTCGTCATGTCATTCGCTACCAATTAAACAGCGGCTGCGTTATTTAAAGTGGCTAGATAAAGCTTGCCCCCGTGGTACCTCGAAAGTTGTAGCCACCGGATTTCAAGGAGAAAGGGGGTAGAAACGCACCATTCATGCCATACGCGACGCTTCATCACTTGCAAAAACAAATTTCTTCGGGCTGTAATGTGGTCAAAGAATTATGTTACCTCTAGGCAATTCAAAAAAGCTTTTAAACTTTAATGACCTCTTCGAATTCTAGACTCTCTTTGGGAGATATTGCTGCCCTATTTTCCCAGCACGCCTGCAGTTCAGTCCTTGCCGACTCAAGCAAAACCCGTTTTTTTTTCGTATTTTTTTCTTTTCTTTCCTATTCAAACACCTTTCCATTCATAGACAGCGTTGACGCGCCGAAGCACTTTCGGTGGTCCCTCAGCCGTCATTGTGTTCGTCCAAGCCACACGGCAAAAAGCTTCATGGCACGGGCGTTTCTAGGCTCGTTTCCCGTACCTTACTTTCGAGCTCCTAATACCCCCCAAGGAATGCAAGGAGAGTACAAAACGAAGCAACGAGCTCGACACTCTAGGCTTGGGGCCTGCAACACAAATATCTCAATTCTTTCAAAAGTGAACATTCGGCAGAAGTCTGTCTGGTTGGGATAACAGAAAACTGGAGAAAAGAGAAAAGTCCAGCCAAAATTTATTTCAAGAAACCGCGACGTTTCGAAGCATGATCGGCTTCTTGTTCGGGGGTGAGAAGGCCCGAGATGTGCAACGCCTTCTTGCCAAGCGGGATTGTTTGCCGTGAGTCGTCGCAAGCCCTGGCAGTAGAGGTAGGGCAGTGCCCCCGTGGTGTGGTCGATGTTTCCCGCTGTCTGCTCAATATACCAGGAATCGAGGAGGGGCCGCCGCGAAGGTTCCTTTCTTTTTCCAAAATCACCGCGCCGTCGGGACTGGTATGGTGGTCAAACCGCTAGCAGTGCTCTGTCAATTCGCTCCGTCCGCTGTTCAAGTGACGGAGGTCATTCTTGTGCTGCCGCATTCTTTCATGGAAGTTCTTGGTTTCTCAATGTAGGAAGCGGGGCAGTCGGCGCACGTGATCCGGTACACGACGCACTGCTCTTTTTCCGCAGATGCGCTGTCTTTGGGCCGAGGGATGAAACTGCCGATGGTGGTGGATGGCATGTGGGAAAAGTCGACCCCTGCCTTTCTTAGTATACGGGCTATTGCTTCGCTGGCGCCCGCAATGTAGGGGATCGACACGCGGCATCGTTGCGGCGCCGTTGGTGTCACGTTTCCCCCGTCTTTTCTCTTACGGAGGGCTCTGCGAATAAACGCCTTTGTGTAGCCGTTGGTGCAGAGGTCACGAATTATTGTCTTCCTTTCTTCTATCCGCTGCTGTGGCGGCGATTGGTGATTTTGGTTGGAGTTTTATATTTAAACTCGTGACGCAGCGGGTGGTTGGTTGTTTACACAATAAACGAAGGCACGTTTTGCTGCAGTGGGGCGATAGGAACTTTAAAATTGATTTTAAATACGTCCTAGGCTATATTATCTGTTGATACTTCGTAGGTGATACGCGTGTGTATACACAAATCTATCCCGCATATTATCTAGCCTTCAAAATTTTGTTTCAGAACTTCAATGGGAAGATAGAAGAAAGGGGGGGGGGGGTATGCGCTGGTATGAAGATAAGAAGCGGTCTCATAAATATATGAGACTCGAGCACTGCTCTCCATCCCTTACCCCCCTCCCCTGCATCTTTCAAGAATGTAGCCTTTGAAGCAGGAAAGAAAAAAAAAAGCGCATGTCCTGCCTTCATCTCACTCATTTTGTATTCGTTGTAGCACTGGCTTTCGATCATAAGTCGCTGAGCAGTGTCCCCTCATGGGAGACAAATTAGCGCATTTCTCATATGTTTCATGAATCACTAGATGTCATTATGAATCCACACCAAGTCTGTTATGCTGCAAAGAAAAACAGTACGTTATGGCAACCTCCGCTGCCCCATTGACCCGCTGAAAATAGGCTCCTCAATCATTTATTTATTTAATAGTACCCTGAAGGCCCGAAGGAATTACAGAGGGGAGTTGTGCATTTGAGAATGCGTAAGAGATTAGCAGTTACATCGAAGTAAAAACAATACAAATAATAAGTTATTAAGGATAGATATAATAGCGACGCAGTGAAAATAAAAAAGAAATAAAATTGCTAATAGCGCAGGGTTAGCTATGTGAACTTATTGCGTCTGGTTTGTAGTAAACCCTCCAGTTGTCAGTTCAGCGCCTTGTCCAGTGACTTTGTTCTTAGAAATGAATATTCCTGTCCTTTCTGGGGACTATAGTACGATCACTGTGACGCGGCGTCCGCGTCCCCACCTTTCAATACGGCATTCATGCAATCGGCTTGACTGTCAGCAATTGGGGTTTTTGGAAAGCAGAAAATTGCCATCTCGTTTTGCATGGTCTGTACCAGACCATGCAAAAAGCTTCGACCATACCTTTGAACACACTGGCCGGCTCTCATCGGCGCGCCTATGCACGTTCCTTTTTGCCTTGTGTCCGTATCCAGCGTGGTACTGATACGACTCTTTACCACTATTCACGAGATAGAGTAGTCACTAACAGTTACAACTGGTTCTTAGCCGGCTCAGAAAAATATCTTGCTAGAAACAAACGCAGTCACAACCCGTGTACTAAGATTAAGATGCACGTTGAAGAACCCTGGGTGGTCGAAATATCTGGAGCCCTCCACTACGGCGTCTCTGACAACCACATCTTGGCTTTGCGACGTAAAATACCAACCTCTATTATCCGCAATCACTTTGCGAAAGCATGACATCGACTAAAACCGAACTTAGCGTTTCTATAATTCGAAACGCTAGTATAATAATTATTGGCGTTTAACGTCCGAGAACCATGATGTGATTATGAGGGGCGCCGTAGTCGACGGCTACGGAAATATTGGCTACCTGGGGTTCATTACGTGCGCCAAAATATAAGCACACATGGCTCAAGCGTTTCGTCATACATCGAAAATGTGGCCGTTATTCGATGCCGTGATCTTCGGGTCGGCAGTCAAGCACCACAACCAATAGACTATCGTATCAGGTGTTTTCGAAACTTTAGAGAGGCATAACCATGCAACCTATAACCATGTTTCCAAAATTTTTCAAGGGTGGTGAGCTCGATTCTGCTAAAGATGGCCGCCTCATATTATTTTCTTTTTCGCGTCCTCAATAAGCGGTAAATCGACTGCAAGACCATTGGCAGTTTCATCAACGTGTTTAGAAAAGCGCCATAACGTAATGTCAAGCTTTCTTCGTTCCCAAGTAGCGTGATTAGGCAATTGGAACGGCAAAGCGTAAGAAAGGACTTGATTTATAATTGGGTCTGCCAAAAACGCACGTACGCGCTCGCGCATTGAAAACAAACGGCGCGTGCGCATAGCGCATTTCAAAGGCAACAGGAATGAAAACCTAATGTTCCTCGAAGGTCCGTAGACCCATTCTTATATTTAAAGAAAACATTCTCAATATTGCAAAAATCGCGTGTAATGTTGAATTTCTCTTTACGATAGACATTGCGATGCACGGGAAATAACTTCTTTTTATATGTTGAAAGCTATCATATATTTTGAAGGTTGCCTGGCACTTGTGAACCCTTTACATGTGTTATTCTATACATAAGCTTTTTTATGGCGCTCCTTCGACATTTATTGGATGAGCCGGGCCAAATCGAATATTGCTAATTTTTAGTCCGAGTAAGTCTAGTTGAGAAAAAGTTAGGCGAGTCTGTGAGTCCGAGTGAGTCCGCTTCAGGAGAATGTTGGTGAGTCTGAGTCCGAGTGAGTCCGGCTGACAAATATTTTGGTGAGTGAGTCCGGCTGAGTTATATTTTCGTTATATTTTCATGTGTATGAGTCTGAGTGAGTCGGGCTGAGTAATATTTTCGTGAGTCTGAGTCCGAGTGAGTCCGGCTGAGATATATTTTGATGAGTCTGAGTCCGAGTGAGTCCGCTTGAGGAAAATTTTGGTGAGTCTGAGTCCGAGTGAGTCAGGTTGACGAAAATATTCATGAGTCTGAGTCCGAGTGAGTCAGGTTGACAAAAATATTCATGAGTCTGAGTCCGAGTGAGTCCGTTTGAGGAAACGTTTAGTGAGTCTGAGTCCGAGTGAGTCTGGATGACGAAAACACCGGTGAGTCTGAGTCCGAGTGAGTTTGGTTGGAGAGAAATTTCGTGAGTCTGAGTCCGAGTGAGTCTGCTTCAGCAAAATTTCGGTGAGTCTGAGTCCGAGTGAGTCCTAAGCGAAAAATATATTTATTGAGTGAGTCTGAGTGAGCTCCGTTTATTTTGCCGACCTATGTCCTGCGTGTCTAAATCGGTAGTAAGCCACGACTCAGTAAATATTGCAATATGGGCAGTACTGTCAGGAAGAATTACTTCTATTAAGCTTTTTTTAAGAAGGCAGCTCCACACGTTTCCGAGAAGGAACGACGTGTAGTCATATACTTGGACTTTATGGTGGGGCTATGTTGGCTGCGTAGCGTGGCAGGATGACAGCGAAAAGGATTTTCGTGAACGCTATGACTATTTTTCCACCAGTATCAGCCAGGAAATCATAAATGAATAACTTGTTCATTGATAGCTACCGAAAGTGCATCGAAACGAGCTGCAACGAGCTTGTTGTGCGTGCGCAAAAATATTCTGGTATGTTATCTTGACACGCCCTGAGTATTCTTCATGTCTTGAAATGGGCGTATTCCTCAACATTTATGTTGCAGAAAGATTTTAACTTTTGTCGTGAAATGATGAGAACTGGTTGATAATGAGATAATTCTTTTCAACCTGAAAGCGTGCATGTCTGTGCACTCTTTCTTCATTGTTGCTGTTAATTTTAATGCCTAGCTTAATTAGTAGCACAGGATGAGTCAACTTGCGACTCACACTGAGTGCAGCTCTCCCCATTCACGTCCGTAATTTCCAAAAATAAGTTTTATTGGCGTGCAAACAATTTTATGAACCGTCGCACTTCTTGGCTAAGACATTTACTTCAATAGTAAGCTTCGTAATCCTTTTAAAAATGTACTTTCTAAAGACGCAGACGGGGCGAAAAAAATACTGTACACTACGCAATGAGTGAAAACTACCAACTGGTTTAAGGAACGTGGCAAAAAAACGTGGCCCCGTCGAAAGGGTGCGTCAAACAAGCATGCGCAGATGTTCATAAAAAAGACTGACGATGCAGGGAGAGAATGCGCAAAGGGTGAGAGAAAAAAAAAGGAACAAAAAAGAAAGGGGAGGAGGCCATCTACGGATGCAAGATCAAGTCAAAATTAGCTTATTCCTTTCTAAATTCTGCCTGAGCCGCTGTTGGCATGATCGAAGGCGCACTAACACGAGCACCCTCGCCTTCTTTCATAATCCTCAGTGTCTCTAAAATTTCTCGGACCGTTTTTTTCTTCGGAGGGTGCTGCCACAGTTCTTCTTTCTAAAACAGGGACATATATTACAGGGACATTTATTGCAATGTTCTGCAGATTACCTTGTTCGGGGATTTCAAAAATAATAGCTTGGTGATTTCAACATTCAGGGACGAAACTCACTTTGAGGCGTCGGGACGCTTACCCTCAACGAGTTTTTCTAAGGCAGGGGTCCCAAACTCACACCAGCCAGCGGGCCGCAGTCACGCAATTTTGTCCCGCAAGGGCTGGAGCAGCAAAGGAGGCAGGAGCGGGGAGGGGGGGGGAATTTGTACCGTTTGCTAGAAAAAGCTGCCATTTGAAATAAGGCTTTCGCATATCTCACATACAGGTGATTTCTGAAGTAAATGTGGTGCCAGGATTCCAACATGTAGCTACCGATCACCCACATGACTCAAATCTGGGCGCCGGTTGGAAAATATGAGTTTTGTTTCACGGTTATGTTTCAAAACAATGTGAACGCATGGGATGCCTCACGGCGACAATGCCTTAAACCAGTCAGGCCTGCGTTGCTCACGAACATACTTATAAGAAAATTAAAAAAAAATATGGGGCGCAGGCAGTCATATGCGGGCCGCGGGCCGCCGCCGAGAGCCTCGCGGGCCGCGTGTTTGAGACCCCTGTTCTAAGGCATCAGCACTAGTTTAAAAGCTGTTGACCAAGTGTCTAATATTGCTCTGGGCTGCACGGATCAAATCTTTAGAAAGCATGGTGTATTGCGATGCTTCAAGATACAACAACGTTTTAAAATGGATTCAAGGGAAGGTGCAGTGGTTGGATCCCGAGATTAAGTTATGCTTACCGAATACCTGGAGAATCAGCAAACGTCCAAGTATTGAGAATAAATCACGCCATATCCACGAAGTGAATGATGAGTGGGCGAAGCTCGATCATTTTCATCCATGGCAGAAAGAGAATGCGTGGTCTGGAACGCGCTTATACTTCATGAGCATCAGCGTCATCGTCATCGTTATCACGTGTAGTGGGTACAATTCACTATACTGGAACGCGCTTATACTTCATCGTTAACACGTGTAGTGGGTACATTCCACTTGTCACGTGGTTGTGACGTCGACGAAGGCAGTAGGCAGTAGTCCAAGATGAAACACTTTATTTGGGCCGAACTTGTGGCCGGTAAACTGAAGGTGAGATTACAGCAATAAACGCTGGCACTGATAGCGGCGAACAGAGCGTCGGCCGTCGATGAACTGAACATCGGTGGAACGCGCCGGCTTTTATAACGCACGCGTCGAACATTCTATCCTTATCACTAGTCGTCGCGCAAGCTCTGGAATAATCTTGAGTGTTAGCGTCTTGCGTGTAATCTTAACAGAACGATCTACTACAAGCGAGAAGCTTCTGGAACAATAAGGCGCGGTCTGCGACGAGTACTGCAGATAGTCTTTGTGGGCGGAAACCGAATACAGTGAAAGAAACGCGCGTGGCAATGCCCCCCCTCTGAAAAGGCATCGTCCCGATGCTTAGAACAGAACACATGGTAAAAATACATGCAACAATAAATAACGACAATAAATCAAGAAAGTTCAATAAACAATAAGCACTAGCAATAAAGTCCAATGAAAGAAAAAAGAAGTGCAGTCCTCAGGTTCACTACCGCGCGTAAAACGGCTTGAGGCGCACGACATGGACGACTTCAGGTCGCGCACGGCGCCGTTGAGAGTTCGAAATGCCGTCGGGGACAACCTCGTAGTCGAGTGTGCCGAGACGTCGAAGCACCCTGTACGGTCCGAAGTATCGTCGCAGAAGTTTTTCACTAAGTCCACGTCGTCGTATCGGCGTCCACACCCAAACGTGGTCGCCGGGCTGGTATTCCACGAACCGTCGTCGAAGATTGTAGCGGCGGCTGTCAGTTGTCTGCTGATTCTTGATCCGCAGGAGGGCGAGCTGTCGTGCTTCCTCGGCGCGCTGTAGGTAGGCCGTCACGTCGATGTTTTCCTCGTCGGTCACGTTCGGTAACATGGCGTCGAGCGTCGTTGCCGGGCTCATTCCGTAGACCAACTTGTATGGCGTCATCTGCGTCGTTTCCTGCACGGCCGTGTTGTATGCGAAGGTCACGTACGGAAGGATGGCGTCCCACGTCTTGTGTTCGACGTCGACGTACATGGCCAGCATGTCGGCGATGGTCTTATTTAGACGCTCGGTCAGGCCGTTGGTCTGTGGGTGGTACGCGGTGGTCCGGCGGTGACTTGTGTGGCTGTATCCCAAGATCGCCTGGGTTAGGTCAGCCGTAAACGCCGTGCCTCTGTCGGTGATGAGAACCTCTGGGGCGCCGTGTCGAAGGACGATGTTCTCAACGAAGAACTTGGCTACCTCGGCGGCACTGCCTTTGGGCAGGGCTTTTGTTTCGGCGTAGCGGGTGAGGTAGTCGGTGGCTACGACGATCCATTTGTTTCCGCAAGTCGACGTTGGGAACGGCCCCAGGAGGTCCATCCCGATCTGCTGGAACGGTCGCCGAGGAGGCTCGATCGGCTGAAGGAAGCCTGCTGGTTTTGTTGGCGGTGTCTTCCGTCGCTGACAGTCTCGGCACGTCCTTACGTAGCGGGTGACGTCGGCGGCAAGGCGCGGCCAGTAGTACTTTTCCTGTACTCTTGCGATCGTGCGGGAAACACCGAGATGTCCAGCCGTCGGGTCGTCGTGTAGGGCCTGGAGGACTTCTGGTCTCATTGCTGATGGAACCACGAGAAGGCGTTTGGCTCGAAGGGGTGAGAAGTTCTTCTTTAGGAGGACTCCGTTTCGCAGGAAGAACGACGCCAGTCCTCTCTTGAATACCTTCGGAACAGTTGCGCTCTTGCCCTCGAGGTATTCGATAAGGCTCCTGAGTTCCGGGTCCGTTCGCTGTCGCTCGGCGAAGTCGTCGGCACTTATGGTTCCCAGGAAGCCGTCATCATCCTGGTCGTCCAGCGGTGGTGGGTCGACGGGGGCACGAGACAGGCAGTCGGCGTCAGAGTGTTTTCTTCCGGACTTGTAAACGACGGTAATGTCGAATTCTTGAAGTCTCAGGCTCCACCGTGCGAGGCGACCAGAAGGGTCTTTCAAGCTAGCTAGCCAACACAAGGCGTGGTGGTCGCTCACAACTTTGAAGGGCCTGCCGTAATGGTAGGGGAGAAACTTTGATGTAGCCCAGATGATGGCAAGGCACTCCTTTTCTGTTGTGGAGTAGTTGGCCTCTGCCTTTGATAGCGACCGGCTAGCATAACTAATGACTCTTTCCAGTCCGTCTGTCCTCTGCACAAGGACAGCGCCGAGTCCTACGCTGCTCGCGTCGGTGTGCACTTCTGTTTCGGCGTGTTCGTCGAAATGCGCAAGTAACGGAGGCGTTTGCAGGCGTCGTTTGAGTTCTTGAAATGCTTCCTCCTGTGGCGTTTCCCACTTGAACTCGACGTCGGTCCTGGTGAGGTTAGTGAGAGGCTCGGCGATGCGGGCGAAGTTTTTAACGAACCGCCTGTTATAGGCACACAAGCCGAGAAATCGATGCACGGCCTTCTTGTCGGTGGGTGGCGGGAAAGCAGCGATGGCGGTTGTCTTTTGCGGGTCGGGGCGTACTCCGGATTTGCTCATCACGTGGCCCAAGAACAAAAGTTCTTCGTACGCGAAGCGGCACTTCTCTGGCTTCAGGGTGAGTCCGGAGGTCTTGATTGCTTGAAGTACAGCTTCAAGGCGCCGCAGGTGTCCGTCGAAATTTGAGGAAAACACAACGACGTCGTCCAAGTACACAAGGCAAGTCTGCCACTTCAAGCCGGCGAGTACAGTATCCATAACGCGTTGGAAGGTCGCGGGGGCCGAGCAAAGACCAAAAGGCATGACCTTAAACTCGAACAGGCCATCTGGTGTTATAAAGGCAGTCTTTTCTCGGTCTCTCTCGTCGACTTCGATTTGCCAGTAGCCCGTCTTCAGGTCCATCGACGAAAAGTACTTCGCGTTGTGGAGTCGGTCCAGGGCGTCATCTATCCGTGGGAGGGGGTACACGTCCTTCTTCGTGATCTTGTTCAGGCGACGATAGTCGACGCAGAAACGTAGCGTCCCGTCCTTCTTCTTCACCAACACCACGGGAGACGCCCAGGGACTCTTGGAAGGCTGGATTATGTCGTCGCGTAGCATTTCGTCGACCTGCTTCTTTACAGCGTCGCGTTCTCGCGTCGAAATTCGATACGGGCTCTGACGGACTGGTCGGGCACTTTCTTCAGTTATGATACGATGTTTGGCGCCTGGGGTCTGTCGAATTCTTGACGACGATGAGAAGCAGTCCTCGAATTCCAGGAGCAGATTTTTGAGCTGGTCTTGCTTCTGCTTTGGGAGACTGGGGTTGACGTCGAAATCTGTTTCGGGACCTCGATTCGTCGAAGAATGTTCGGCAGTATCGGAGAGGGCGAAAGCATTGCTGGTGTCCACGAATTTCTCGATGTAGGCGATCGTCGTACCAATGTTGAGGTGCCCATATTCGTGGCTGAAGTTTGTCAGAAGTACCTTTGCTTTGCCGTCGCGCAACACGGCGATGCCTCTCGCGACGCAAATCTGACGGTTCACAAGCAGGTGCTGATTGCCCTCGACGACGCCTTCAAGGTTAGCGGGTATTTCGGTGCCGACGGAAATGACGACGCTGGAAAGAGGCGGAACGGTGACCTGCTCTTCTATTACATTCAAGGCATGATTCTCCGGCGACGTGTGGGGCGGCAACGCTTTTTCTGAAGTCAGTGTTATCGACTCAGACCTCAGGTCGATGACGGCGCCGTGTTCACTTAGGAAGTCCATCCCCAGTATCACATCCCTGGAGCAGTGCTGCAGAATTAGAAAGCTGGCGGGATAAGTCCGGTTATTGATGGTGACTCTTGCGGTGCAGACACCGGCCGGCGTTATTAGATGACCCCCAGCGGTCCTGATTTCAGGGCCTTGCCAAGCAGTCTTTACTTTCTTCAACTTCGTCGCGAAAGACCCACTGACGACGGAATAGTCGGCTCCAGTGTCGACGAGAGCGGTGACGTTGTAGCCGTCGAATATGACGTCGAGGTCACTGGTTCGTCGTCGTGCGTTGCGGTTGGGTCGCGGCGTCGGATCACGGCTGCGTCGAAATGTTGCTCTGCTTCCATGTTGCGTCGTCACGTCTTCGTCGGCCCACGATGTTTCGTCAGCAGGGCTTCGACTGCTTCCCGTCGTGTTGTGCAGGTTTCGTCCCGTTGTCGTCGTCGGCGGCCGCGGAGGATCTTCGGCATTTCGTCGTACAGCAACCGCACCTCCATCGGTTGCTGCCCTTAGGTTCCCGGATACGGGCTAGGTGACCGGCCCTGGTTTGGGCCGGTGTACTGCCGGCGGTGCGGTGAGGTGTAGCGGCCTGTCGACGGCGATCGAGAAGGACTTCGCGGTGTCCATTGCGCTCCTGCCAGGTAGTCGGCGATGTCTTGCGGTCGTTCACCCCGCTGTGGACGAGGCGCGTTCACGGCGAAACCGCGTAGCCCCATCTGTCGGTACTGGCAACGGCGGTAGGTGTGGCCGGCCTCTCCGCAGTGGTAGCATAGTGGGCGGTGGTCGGGGGCGCGCCAAACGTCGGTCTTCCTCGGCGTGTATCGCTGGCCGGCTGGCGGGCGGTATGACGTCGATGGTGGCGGCGGTGGTGCCTGACGACGGAACTGCGGTGGAGTGGCGTCTTGACGAGGGCGGGGAGGGGTAGCGGGACGGCGGACAGCAGCAGCGTAGCTCATAGCCTGTGGCTGCGGCTCTGCTTGGTGAGGGACGCCCAGGGATTGGTGGATCTCATGGCGCACGACGTCAGCAATGGAATCCACTTGAGGCTGCGATTGAGGCAAGAATTTTCGCAGCTCTTCCTGCACGATCGCTCTGATCGTTTCGTGCAGGTCGGCGGAGCAGAGCCCTTGGATATCGGTGAACTGTGGCGTCGAACGGCGATTGTACTGCCAGTTGCGCATGTCCAGGGTCTTCTCGATTGTCGTCGCTTCCGAGACAAATTCGTGAACACTGCTCGGAGGGTTCCGCATCAGTCCCGCAAAAAGTTCCTGTTTAACTCCTCGCATGAGGAGCGGAACTTTCTTGTCTTCAGGCATTTCGGGGTCTGCGTGGCGGAAGAGTCTAGTCATTTCTTCCGTGAAGAGCATGACGCTTTCGTTGGGGAGCTGGACGCGGGTTTCAAGCAGATTTTCGGCTCTCTCTTTGCGGACGACGCTAGCGAAGATAGCCAGGAACTTGGTTCGAAACACGTCCCGTGATGTTAGGGTCGACTCTTGGTTCTCGAACCACGTTCTAGCGGCGTCTTCTAAGGCGAAGTACGCGTGCCTCAGCTTGTCTTCATTGCTCCAATGGTTGAAGGCGGCAACCCGGTCATATTCTTCGAGCCAACTTTCCGGGTCCTCGCAAGATGACCCCCGGAATTTCGGCAGCTCCCTGGGCTGCTGAAGCAGGAAGGGTGTAGGCTGCGCAGGTGTTGTCATCGTGCCTGCGGTCGAGGTCAATATCTTGGTTGTCCTGGTGCTTTCCGGCAGGAGCCCGTGCTCTGGCTGTAGTCCCTGCTGCCTGCGGCTGGCGCGACGAACAGGGTTATCCTCTACGTCGTCTTCATCGCGGCTTGGGCTTGGGTCAGCGCCTCGCGGGGGCGTCCGGAGCATGGACGAAGCAGCACCTCCACCAGATGTCACGTGGTTGTGACGTCGACGAAGGCAGTAGGCAGTAGTCCAAGATGAAACACTTTATTTGGGCCGAACTTGTCGCCGGTAAACTGAAGGTGAGATTACAGCAATAAACGCTGGCACTGATAGCGGCGAACAGAGCGTCGGCCGTCGATGAACTGAACATCGGTGGAACGCGCCGGCTTTTATAACGCACGCGTCGAACATTCTATCCTTATCACTAGTCGTCGCGCAAGCTCTGGAATAATCTTGAGTGTTAGCGTCTTGCGTGTAATCTTAACAGAACGATCTACTACAAGCGAGAAGCTTCTGGAACAATAAGGCGCGGTCTGCGCCGAGTACTGCAGATAGTCTTTGTGGGCGGAAACCGAATACAGTGAAAGAAACGCGCGTGGCACACTATACTGCGTCATCGTCATCTTTATCACGTGGAGTGGGTACATTCCACTACACGTGGCTACCTACCTACCTACCTACCTACCTACCTACTACTACTACGACTACAGAGGAGGAACAGACCCACACCCTAAGGAGCTTCGCCCCTAAAACGATTTAGGTTGATGCATCTGACTTACTTGATATAAGCATCCTGCATTGTGGCAACAGTCAGTCCAGTGCTCTTAATTCCCAAGTTTATGCTTTCGCCTTCAAGTTCCTGGAACAGAGCTGGGAAATTTGTTCTTTCCATGGTGTTTAGTGCAATTATTACTTCATTTTTCTTCTCTTCCTCAATAGTTGCTTGAGGTACAGTTTTCTTCACTACAGCCAGGACCACTGAAGATTTGAAGACTTTCTGTTCCTTTTCAATGCGCAGCTTGTAGCCAACACCTGTAATATACGGCGGGCTGATTTGGGCCTTCTGAACGAAAAAAACAACTACAAAAAGAAGAATCGTGCATGCATGCTTTAGAAGATGTCCTCCCACCTAGCCGCACACCTAGTGCTAAGCAAACGAGCGAGAAGGCCATTTTGTTTTCAGCACGCTGGGTGACACTGGAAACGCTGTACAGTGTGTCGCAGTGTACTACGGCGCGCTGGGAGCCACTGGGACACACTGTACAGTGTGGCCACTATCACGCAGTGCGCTGAAACGCACTGGACCACGATGCACAGTGTGTCCCAGTGTCTAACAGCGCGCTGGGAGGCCCTCGTCCCGCAGCACAGTGTCTGCCCGCACACTGGGAACACTGTAGGCAATTCGGAAGAAACTGGGCGCCTTCGGTGGACTTTCTGTAAGACTTCATATTGGAATGCCAGATGTCGAGTGTAAAATTTATGGAATATTTTCAAAATGTTATTCTATTAGGTGTGCTACACATATGCAGCTTTAGTTTTAATTAGGCGATCGGTGTGCGTGTACACTGTAAACGAAAACATACCCAGCAGGGAGGTTTTCTGGGATGATGCTCCCGCTCACCAACGGTGCCCTCGCTCAAACCGGAATGTACCGGAGTACATACATTCATTTTCCACCGTTTTACTCCGGTGGGCAACGGACGGAAGAAAATGGGACCAATGCCCTGATTATGCTCCAGTAGAGGCTCCGCAAATACACCTGCGCATCGATCATGCTCCGGTGGATGCTCCGTAAATACTCCGGCGCATCACTCCGCGGCTTTCATTGGCTGCTGGAGGAGTGACTTAGGCAGCCTCGCCGGGTGGCCGGTACCCGCAAACCAACATTGTGCAAGCCAAGCCACCCAAATCGAAGTGCAGCGTGAATTGTGCGAAGCCTTCGGCCGCGTTCGGGCACCTTGTGGACACCACAAGCGACTACAAGAGTCAACGAAGGTTCTCATCGGCAGAAGGGAGTTGTGGGAACCTTTACCTGTGTGATGGTTTTGTGCAGCGAACGACACACTGCGATCTGGCGAGTGGAGAACGATCCGGCGGTCGCTGGTGCGGCGCAAAACTGGTGAGTGAGCTCTTCCTGAATAATATGTGGTATTCCTGTCAAAAAGTGCTACTATAATTGGGTAATGTTCTGTTGATAACAAAACATGTTATCAAGACTAGGCTAGCTTTAAAAGATGGCAGCAAGACATTCAGTGAAAATTCAGAAAACGGGCTGTTTTTTCTTAATATGAATAACTTCGGCAATTTTATTCACACTGCTGTAATATTTGAAGCGTTGATTGCCTCATTGTAGATGTGCATTAATGAAAAACATCATATTTGTGGGTTGATTCAATAAAGTTATAATTGTTATCACTAAACCGAATTGGTTAAAACATGTTTTTGGTCTGGTCAGTATACATAAAGGTAATGCTTGTCCGCTTTCTATATTTGTAAACTCCCGGTCTAGGTCTACCATTACGTAAAAATTACTCTTGATCTATCATGTAAACTGAAGTAATAAAACATGAATAACTGAAATTAGCGTTAAATCTTTTAGCGAATTGAGCTAGGGAAATGTGTTTGCTACAGACTTTTGTACGCATATACGTACTCATTTGTTGAAAAATTATTTGATTGTATAAATGGTATCTGAGATATTAATCTAGAAGTATAATGCACCCTTCGGGGGACGTAGTGCTTTCTTGACAAGAAAGAGAGGGGGGGACATGGGCTGACGAGACCAGTGAAGAGGAATGCGAAAGGAGGGTGGGGTTCGCTTGACAGAACGGGTTGCGGGGCGCTCGACGTTTCCGTGAAAGGGGGGGGGGTATTGAAGTAGTGTGAAGATAAGAGAAACCGCTTACTTCTGCAACCCCTTTGAGAGCATGGCTCAGCGTCGTTGGGCGGAGGGGACTTGGTAGTCAAAGAAAAAAAAGAAAAGAGAGGGTACCTTCTTGAGATTTTATTGGACCTTGAGAAACTAGCGGTCTCTTCCATGAAACTTGTGCATCTTGGCAAGCGCAGCGGAACAAAAAACACAAGAGAAAGGAACACGTAGACAGGACGTGTTCCTTTCTCTTGTGTTTTTGTTCCGCTGCGCTTGCCAAGATGCACAAGTTTCACACCCACCAACTAGCCCAAATTTCCGCGTTGAATAGTCTCTTCCATGTTAATGTTGGGAGAGAGTGCTATCACACTGCTTCATTTCTTTTCTATTTTCAGTCCTGCTGTGCACTGTGCAAGCACTGTGCGCCCAAGGTGGGCGGCCTCCCTTATTCCAGGTAGCTGCGGGCCTTCGGCTGCTCCCGCGCCCGTTGAATCAGGCTTCGCTCATTCTTCAGGCTTGGGTCCGACAACTTGGCCTCCCACTGCTCTTCGGTTAGTGTGGCGACGCTAGGGTTTTGTCTGCATCCCCACAGCATGTGGCATAGGGTGTCCGGGACACCACAGTACTTGAAGTTATACGAGTGCTCAGTTGGTGAGATAAGATGTAGTATGCCGTGAACGTAAGTGTTCGTTTGCAGCTTCCTGAGGATTACTGCTTCTTCCCTAGTAAGGCTGGGTGAGCTGGCGGATATATTCTTCTGCCTTGCCTGTAGTGCTGCAATATTTCGCTGTACTTTTTCGGTACATCTTCCTTTCTCCTCAGAACGTCCTGTGGGAAGGTGCGGTGAACATGAGCTCGGGCGAAAGCGTCGGCTGCCTCATTTCCCATCAGGGACTCGTGACCGGGAGTCCAAACAATGAACGTTTCTGGCAGGTTCTTCTTTGCTGCAGTGGTGAGAACTTCTAAGGCTTGCCTGGAAATTATCCCGTTCTGAAAATTGCGACAAGCTGCTTGAGAATCGGTTAGTATTATTGCTGTCTCAGCGCAGGTTGAGATTGCTAGGGCTATGGCTGTTTCTTGTGCCGTGTCGATTTCTGCAGTTAATATGCTAGCTGCCGTTCTCTCTTTGCCTTCGCTATCGACTGCCCTGACAGCATGGGCTGGGATTCCTGGATATTTCGCTGCATCGGTGTATCTTGCGTCCGGATTTCGGCCGTAGTCTTATCGGAGTTTCTTTATTCTAGATTTTCTTCTTTCGAGATGGTAGGTAGCATGCATATTTCGTGGGATGCGGGCTACCGAGATGCACTGTCTAATTGTTTCTGGGAGAATACTTTTTTCATCACGTTGTTGCATGGCTTCAGGATAGCCAATCTTCAAAGTGTCGCCCACCCTGTTTCAGTAAGTCTAAGCCGTTCGAGTTGATTTACTTTGTGTGCTTCCACGAGCTCCTCCCAGGTGTTGTGGAGACCTAAGCCTAGTTGTCGCTGTGTGGAAGCACGTTCAGAGATCCCTATGGCATTTTTGATGGCCTTTCGTATGAGGATATTCAGTTTTTCAATTTCTGCATTCTGGAGGTGCAAGTAAGGGGTCCCATAAGTAATTCTGCTGATTATGAGTGCTTGCATCAATTTGATTGTGTCTTATTCTTTGAAACTGTGCCTTTTGTTTGATACCCGTCGTACCAAGTGCGCTACTTGCGTTACGGTTTCTTGAAGTTTTGGTAATGTCGCTGCGCCCGATCCGTCTTTGTGGATATGTAGACCAATGACTCTGAGCGAATCTACTTTAGGGATTTGTACGCCATTCAACCAAAGCTTTGGTTCTGGGATTTCAACTGTGGGCGGTCATCCCTTGTTCTGGCTTTTAGCAGAAGAAGCTCCGACTTTTCTGGCGCGCATGTGAGCCCACAAGCATTGAGGTAGACTTCCGTGAGGTCCACCGCCTCTTTAAGTGCATCCTGTTGAGCTCCTGGAGAGCCGCCGGTTGCCCAGATGGTTAAGTCATCTGCATATAGGGCGTCGCTTATCCCCTGTATTCCTTTCAATATGTCCGGCAGTTTCATCATGGCAATATTGAAAAGGAGCGGCGAGATGACAGAACCTTGAGGGGTTCCTTAGTTTGCCATTTCAAATTGGTCCAATTTTAGAGTGCCAAGGCACACTCTTGCTGTTCTGGTGGTAAGAAAGCTTTGTATGCAGCGGTATGTTCTTTCGCCACACTGCGTGTCCTGGAGGTTCCTTAGTACCGCCCTATGAGAGACGTTGTCAAACGCTCCTTTCACGTCCAATGCCAAGATGGCACTCTTACTGTGCTTGCCTAGGTGATCGATGACGTCCTCATTTAGCTGTAACAAGATGTCTTGCGCTGATAAATGGTGGCGGAATCCATACATCGTGTCAGGAAAGTATCGGTTTTCTTCTAAGTATGGAGTTAGTCTTTTAAGAACCATGTGCTCATACAACTTACCGGCGCAGGGTGTCAGAGATATGGGTCGCATATTTCCTATTCCTAGTGGTTTGTTGGGCTTCGGAATAATGACGATCTCAGCGTGTTTCCAAATTGCTGGAACTGTCCCACTTTCCCAGCTTTAATTGACAGCTTCTAGGAGGTAATCTTCATTCTTGCCTAGGTTACAGAGTATCTTGTTGTTTATGTGGTCTTTACCTGGGGTTGTGTTTCGAGTTAGTTTAGCCAATGTCGCTTGCATTTCTTGCAGTGTAAATGGGCGATCGAGTTCATCATTTCGCTTGCCTGTGTATACGAGGTCCAAAGCGGGAATTGCTGCAACTTGGGCACCTCCTGTCAGCTTCTTCTTTAATTCTTGCAGAATTTCGCCTTCCGAGCCCCCCATAGTTGTGAATGAGCTTTGTCAGGTTCCTTCTGGAGTTGGTTTTTGATTCCGTTGTGCTCAACAGCGACTTCAGGATGTTCAAGGTTTTGCGGGTGCTTAATGTTCCTTCGAGATTGTCACACATCCGGTTCCAGTTCTGCCTTGCTAATTCGTCAGCGTTTGTGTCGGCTGGTCTGGTCAGTTCTGCTATCCGTTTTTTAAGACCCTGTTCCATTTCTGTTTCTTCCATCGACGGATAAGGCTTCTACAAGCTTCCCACAGGTGGAGAAGGTGGGGGGTCCGCTGCTGCTTTTTCAACTGTCAGTTGAATTTCCTTCGTGTACTTCTCTGCTTTTCCTGTCGTAAGTTTGGTCCACTCCTCAATGTCTTCAATACTTTGTGTGAGCTCCTCTTTACGGAAAGCGGTCCAGTCCGTGATTTTCACCTTAGCAATCTTGAGGGGTGCACTTTTGCACGTTACTTCTGTTTGCACTAAGTGGTGCTCGCTTCCCAGAGTTTCTTCGAGTCTCGTCCATTCTACTTGTGATATTCCCGCCGTGAAGGTGAAATCCGGGTTGGTGTCCCTTGATACACTGTTTCCTATTTTTGTAGGGGTATGCGCATCCGTCCACAAAGTTAACTGATGGTTAAACATGATGAGTGGTTTACAGCGCAAAACGACGAAGACAGAGGGAAAGGAGGGACACGAACACCAGCGCTGTCTCACAACTGACTTTATTAGCAACGAAAACACACATTTTATAGTACAACCTATCACACGTGGGCCCACGCCGATTACGTCGAACAGAAGATAAATGAACAGATTGAAGGACTAACTGAGAACAAAATGTATCACGTCACAAAACTATTTAAGAAGGAAGTTTTCTCTGTCATGCAGGGTGATAGATGGCACGCTAACACAACTAAGGCCCTTTTTGTAGATATGAAAAGCCTCCATAACTTCCCTAGTGGCCTGATCGGCATGCGCGAAAATACATATAGTCTCTTCAAACATTACTGTGCAGCCATGTTCTGTGCGATGCCTAGCCAAATGAGAATATGGGTTGCTAACGAGTGCGCGCTTATGTTCCATTAGTCGGATATTCAAACACCGGCCCGTTTGGCCTATATATACGTGACCACACGAGAATGGGACCTGGTAAACGACGCCCACTCCGCAAGAACTACCGGGGACGTGTGATTGACTTTGCAAGAAATTTTATCTGAACCTGTTCTTTTTTTCCAGCAACTTCCGATCAATGATTCCACAAATGTTTTTCATTTTGTTTGGGGCCGATAAGAGAACTTTTACGTTGAATCTACTAGCAACGTTTTTTAACCCGTGTGACAGTTTATGAGCATAAGGTATGACGACACATTTTTCTCAGGTGTTCGGGTTTTTCAGATGATGTTCTTAAGATGAGCGTGCAGAAGCTCATCAAACGAATGAAGTAACATGCACCATAGAGACTAATTCAGTGCTAACGAACAAAGAAAAATGTGTCGTCATACCTTATGCTCATAAACTGTCACACGGGTTAAAAAACGTTGCTAGTAGATTCAACGTAAAAGTTCTCTTATTGGCCCCAAACAAAATGAAAAACATTTGTGGAATCATTGATCGGAAGTTGCTGGAAAAAAGAACAGGTTCAGATAAAATTTCTTGCAAAGTCAATCACACGTCCCCGGTAGTTCCTTGCAGAGTGGGCGTCGTTTACCAGGTCCCATTCTCGTGTGGTCACGTATATATAGGCCAAACGGGCCGGTGTTTGAATATCCGACTAATGGAACATAAGCGCGCACTCGTTAGCAACCCATATTCTCATTTGGCTAGGCATCGCACACAACATGGCTGCACAGTAATGTTTGAAAAGACTATATGTATTTTCGCGCATGCCGATCAGGCCACTAGGGAAATTATGGAGGCTTTTCATATCTACAAAAAGGGCCTTAGTTGTGTTAGCGTGCCATCTATCACCCTGCATGACAGAGAAATTTCCTTAAATAGTTTTGTGACGTGATACACTTTGTTCTCAGTTAGTCCTTCAATCTGTTCATTTATCTTCTGTTTGACGTAATCGGCGTGGGCCCACGTGTGATAGGTTGTACTATAAAATGTGTGTTTCCGTTGCTAATAAAGTCAGTTGTGAGACAGCGCTGGTGTTCGTGTCCCTCTTTTTCCTCTGTCTTCGTCGTTGTGCGCTGAAAACCACTCATCATGTTTAACGCAATCCAACTTGCCCAAATGTCAGTTCTTCTTAACTGATGGTGTTGCGCTGTGTCATGGACACTGGTTCCTTTCTTGTCTATTTTGTGATAAACCCAAGGAGTGTGTTACGCGTTGAAATCCCCCCACCACAACGAGCTTGTCTCCTTTTGCATATTTCTTCACTTCTCTCAAACGTGCATCGAAGCTTGTGAGAGATTCCCTCGGGGGACTATATATGCTTAGGATGAAAAGGCTCTGATCGGTTTTCTTGGCAGGAAGAATTTCCACAAAGGTATGCTCGATGGGATTGTCAATGGGATGCTCTTGTGCGACAAGCAGTTTTTATATTAGGATCGCCATGCGGGTCCTTCCCTCCGCTATATAAGTTTCGTAACCTCTGATCTTGATTGTGTTTGATTGGGTTTCTTGCAGGGCTATGACGTCTGGATTATCTAGAATAGTTAGTTGTAATAAGCGCTGCCTTTTGGATTTGATAGATCTACAATTCCACTGCCATATCTTGAGTGTTGTTTGCTTGTCACGTGTGTTATCCTTGGGTGTGCTATCCATGTTGACCATCCATGGTGTCGCTTATGCGTGCTTCTCTGACTGGGTATTTTGGCTTCTGTCTGTTTTGATCAGAAGCTTTCTCCAGTGCTGCTGTTCGTGCTCCAATTTCGGCAAAGGGTTTATCTGCATGAGCGATAAACTCGTCAAGTGTTACTTTAAGTTGGTTTACTGTTGTCGTGAGGGTCTGAATGGCTTGTCGTTGCTGTTGCTGCTGCTGGAGGATAGGTGTCAGGGCCGCTTGAAGCTTGGCTTGCTGTTTTCTTCTAATCGCGTTTCCATATTTTCAAGTTGCTTGGTGAAAGCTTGCTTGTCTTTGCATCATCTCAGCAATTCATGGTTCACTTGCTTCAAGTTTTCCATTTCATTGCGGAGCTTTTCAATATCGTGTTCCTCGGGCACTTTGGTTACAGGTCCTTCGGAGGAGGTGATGGAACTGTATTTAGTAGCTTCTGCGTAACTCAGTGCCTTCCTTGACCTTGATCTTGACCTAGATCGGGAGTGGGACCTACTCTTCGATGTCAACCTTCCTCTTTGCGTGCAAGAGACGTTGCCACTCGTAGTGCCCGAAAGAATGTGTGGGAAGTCCGTGTCCGAGTCGGCAGACCAAAAAGGCTTCGACTTGTTTTGCTGCTGTTGCAAACGGTGATTCCGCACATGGAAAGGAGGTGGAGCTGGTTTTATCTTTCACTTGCAGTCTTTTCCCGCAGTTTCGTGAGGGAGGTTGCAGAGCTTGCATTTCATATTAGATTGATGTTCAGGTGGTTGGTTGGCGTGGCAGCACTTGAAGCAGAAATTGGGGTTTGGTTGTGGACAGAAGTCCTGCCGGTGTCCGAGGGCTCCACAAGTTTTACAATACTGTACTGTCTTCCGGTACGGTCGACATCTGATTTGGGCTCCTACCACTTTTACGTAGAATGGAACATGCGGTCCGTGAAAATAGATGATGGCCGAGGTAGAGATTTTCCCAGCATTCTAGCACTGAGGATTTCGTAGCCGTCTGCCCTTACCATTTCCGTTAGATGTTCCGCTGTCATTCCTTGTATTAGTCCGTGTATGACCCCCATTGATACTTCTGCCAGGGTTTTGATGTATGGTATCAGGCTGTAGTCAGTTCCGTCTAAGTGTATGGTTTTAATGTTTGGTAGGATTTCGAAAGCGACATCGTTGTCCGGAGTGTTTGCTATGATGAGATTCTGGCTCCATTGCACTTGCGTTGTGACTTTTGTACGGAATGCTTCAGGGTCCATCTTGCTAGCCCTTGCTAATGCATAGGTAATTGCTACCGTTGACCACTTTGAAAGTTGCAATCCAGGCTGTGGTCGATAGATGACCTTTCGGCCGTCTTCCGGTAGTGGTGGTGGCCTGTAATTTTTCTTGGCTGCGTCGGTAGCGCGTTGCTGTGAGTCTTGCACGTCGCTTTTTCCTGCCTCACTTCCTGGTCGTTCAGTGTCTAGCTGGCTTGCGCACGCCCGGGTGCATTCCTGCTCATTCGGTTTTTTCCTCCGTCCTACCTGTTGCCAGACGCTCTGAGTCTCGATTGTTCTTCCACTGTGTTTGTCTAATGCTGTTTCCACAGTCATTTCGTCTTTGTCCTGCTCGTTCCCTGTATTTTCATTTACTTGGGTTGTTGCATGCATATGCTCAGCCATACCAGCACGCGGCGAGATCGAGCACGTGGGTCACGAAGAATCCGTCTCGAAGCGCGGGCACGAGCACGAGGCGCAAGGCGCGAGGCGTGTGGCCTCGGGAAAAGATGAAGTTACGTTAATCTCAGTAGGCCTAGCTTGGTAAGCGCAACTTGCTATCTCAAGAAAAGTAGATCCGTGACAAATCGACTCACAGAGTTGTGGGTGCTCTCTCTCAATGTCACTTTCCGAGCTGAAGCGATTGATGCAGGCGCTCTGGTGCTTCCTGTTGGCAGCCCACGGGAATATCGCGTTTAAACGGGACCACATCTAGATGAAGTCAACTCGGCTGGCCCCCCTTGCGGCGGACCGCTTTTAGGGGGAAAAGGGGGACTTGAATTTCTTCGAACAAACAGGCAAAACTGTCAAAATTTTCGCCTTCATGTCCCGTTTCTCTCTGAGAATGAAACAGTTCTTTCTATCTCTTTCTGGCGCTCAGTGCTCGAAGACGAGGCATGGTCTTGAGCTGGACAATGCAACGACGATAGTCTGTGAACAGAAGTGGAAAAAAAATTTCCCCATCTCCCGCTAAAGGGAACCATGTGTGGATGCGAAGTAGCGGAGAGATGGCTGGCTTGAGCGGGAGAAACGTCGCCACTCCCGTTTCGCGGCAGCGGAGAAAAAGGTGGAGCGTAGGAGAGAAGAGAGAGAGGGTGAGGGGACGCGCATGTGCTGTGGGGGGTGTGGGACGCGGGAAGGAGGGACGGACAAAGCCTCCGCAAGCAAATGCAAGCAAATGCAAGCAAGATCAAGGAATGGAGTCAACGTGGGCGACAGACACCACCGGTAGTGCGTGTTATTTTTTGCTTGCACCCACCACATGCCTAGGCCTTGCTAAGCAGCCACTGTGTGCTCTCGGCTATGACTCTGGTGACTGTGGTGGTGGTTGACGGCCTTATTGTACAGCAGTGTTCCGGTTCGTATGGTGGGTGCTTCCGTACTTCATGAAAGCGACCGGACGAGGGACGCCGGAGGCGGGACGCGGGACGGACAAAGCCCCGAGCATAAGATGCTTCGCATGTAAAAGGCAATTCCTCGAATCATGGTGCACTCGTCACGACGCCTCGGCGTGCATCGCCATCGGTGGCCTCCTGCCGGACGTTTGCACAGACCTGTGTGTTGAGTCGTGTCCTCCGAGATTAGCCGGCGGCGCGCCTTTGATCTGGCCGTCCCATTCACATGCAGAGCGCGTAATCGGTGAAAGCGGGATAACTACTCCCGCCCCCGCACCACGGCGCGCGCCCCCATGGCTCTCTTCCCCCCGACGCGGATACGCGCGGATGGCGAAATATTGGCAATCGCAGCCTCTGTGCGACGCGTCATGGAAAATTGCTGCACGTATATGAGCCGACTAAAGTCAAAATGTCGCTTACTGGTGCAATTGGGCTATTGCGTCTTCAATTCTGACGCACACTTAGGACTGCGGGGAGAGGCAGATCGCCACAGGACAGTTCGCTGATGTCATAAGTTACGTTTTGCTAGGCGCTCGCAATTTCCTCTCAAAGATGGTTTGTAGCAAAAAACGAACACGGAGTACATACGAACGTTGGTAGATTGCCTCGCGTGTTGTACTGTGGCTCTTTTTTTCCTGTGTGTTTTTTTTGCGCTACAAATCGTTCAGAGCTCGTGTCTATTCTGTCTGTGTTTTTCGCTCTATAAATCGTCCCTGATGCCCAAGCAACAGGCTTCAATTTGCTACAATCCTTATTTTCTTAATCTGTGTAGTCGTGCGTTGTTCCAAAGAAAAAAAAAACGCGATATTGGTTAGCACGTTTGCGCAGTGGCCTATGTTCATACTGCAGTTGTCGTATGCATGTTTTTAATCTGAAATTATATTTTTTTTATATGGAGATCAAATAGTTCTGCAAGTTTTCTTGTGTGTCTTTGGTATCTGGCATTTACTTCGCCACTTCAACATAGAACGAAGGAAGACATGCGGCGACCTTAATATATTGTTCTGGGTAGAGCTGGGCCTACAATGCATAAGGTTTTTGACATTACGTATGGAATTGAGGCGAACATAGTAACCTCCTTGGTTGAGCTGGACAAGAAAGAAAGGGGCTTGATGCACCAAAGCCACAACCGGGATGGGTGAGAGGGGGCAGGCAAAATCACTTGAGTATGCACGAAACTTTATTTATAAAGACAAGAGCCAGAGCCTTCATTCTCAGAATATACAAAAAAAAGGCAACTCAAACTCTGAGCACTTTTCAGAAGTGGCTTGCAAGCAAGCTTTTTGCGGTAGGCTGCTCGATCAGTCATGGTGCTGCCCACGGTAGTTATTAGCAGCCTCCCGCTAAAAAAGAAAGCGTGCGGCCTCCATCAAATTGCGGTGTCACACGAAATAATGCGATCTGGGGCTCTTCAACCTGCACCAAAACGTAGCTACACAAGCCTTGAGCTGTCGCCTCCATGTAAATGCAGCCGCAAAAGAAGAAATAAAAAAGCAGAAACGAAAAGAAAAATGGGGGGTTAGGGGCATCAGGTGAGGTTCTTCCACGTGCACCGAAATATATGTATACGATCCTCCGGCCGACCAGAAAAAAAGATAAACAAACAAAGAACGGCCTTTCTGTGTTACGCAAGCAACAAGTTCAGAATAGTTAGCCTATACCGGGTGTTCAAAGTTAAGCTTTACGGTTTTATTAAAATTCAGCACTGGGAAGACCATGAAAACCACATTTGCAGATCACCTATATATCCAGGGGGGACACGAAATGAGAAAATAATTATCGCTGTCAGGTGCCGAATTAACTCAGATTCAATAATTAACTTTTTATTGACTGCAGCAAGAAAGCATGTATGTATTGAAAAGTTTGAGGCAGTCGTGTTTATACAGAGTTCCATTTGGAAGAATTCTTCTAGCATGTCTGTGCTCCGAGATATCCCGCTGGAAAGTTTAATTGTGGTTTACGTGATTACGCATGCAAGACAGTCAGCAGTGGCGCAAACTCCACCCCGGTGTGCCGTGGCAGTTGCCTGCGTCGTTTAATCTGACAACGGGTCGAAGGCACAGGCAAAGATGATAACGGTTACCCTTTTGCTACTGGCTGGCGATAGCAAGCAACGACTGTTCGTGACATCGGGGAGGAACATTGCGCTGATCCACAGTGCCCTGCATGCGTAATCATGAAAAGCACAATTAAACTTTGCAGCGGGATATCTCTGAGCACAGACATGGTAGAAAAATTCTTGCAAATCGAACTGTGCATAAACGCGACTGCCTTCAACTTTTCAATATAAACATGCTTGCTTGCTGCAGTCACTAGAAAGTTAATTATTGAATCTGGGTTAATTGGGCGCCTGACAGCGATAATTATTGTCTCATTTTGTGTCCCCCCTGGATATATAAGTTATCTGCAAAGGTGATTTTCATGTTCTTCCCAGTGCCGAATTTTAAGAAAACCATAAAGCTTAACTTTGAACACCCGGTATATAACAGCTCTGCTGTGAGAATTTCACTTGAAGTGTGAGAGACAAAGCTCTCTTCTAGCGCGGTAGCATACCAGCACTTATGGTGTTTGAGCCAAAGAGAGCTATGCTGTAATGTAGGTGCTGCAGTACTTTCGTAGTTGCTTGGGAATGATTAAAAAGAGCATGTCATTTTCCGCGACAACTTGGAAAACGCCCTTCGGCAAGCTTGCCTGCAACCTAGATCAAATATTCCGCGCTAGGAGCCTCTGTTGCCCAAACGGGCTTTAAACGATCACTAAAGTTGTATGCAAACACAAGGAGTGACTTTTAATAACGTACCGAAACTTCTTTGTAGCTGCAGCAAGGAGTAGATGCACGTTGACTGCGTGCTTAAACGTGCCTCAAATACGTAACAACGTGCCAACACGGTTGATGTCGTGACTGAAATGACTGAAATCGCACGCTATGCCAGGCAGACAAGCGCCGCCTGACTCATGGGGAACGATCGCCACCTCGCGGCGCCTTCAGGAGGCGACAAAATTACACTGTCCGCTGGGCGACGCTCCGAATGGGACGGCCGGAGCAACGGCGCACCGCCGGCTAATCTCGGAGGCCATGGTTCAGTAAACTGGTCGACATCCCCTCGTTTCTGTAGAGCAATTGGCATACATGGCATGATGTTTGTACCTTTTATTGCTAATTTATTTTTTAAGAGGTGTGAGCTTTTCTTTATTATTTGCTCGAGGCTGCTCGTTTGGGAACGACAGATGTTCTGCAATGACTATTTTGAAAAATATTCATTACGATAAGTTTCATGACTCAGCGGGCGCTGAAAAATTAAAAAAAATACAACGGCAGCTTCTCTAGAACTCTTTTGCAAAGTAGAACGAAGGTACGCTTTTTTTTACGGACCGGCCGCAAGCATACAAACTCTAAGTGCCTAATATAATGAAAGTAGGAGGATGAGCACATACTACAATGCGACTAATAATCTGTAATATTTTATAAAATTTGCAAGCTAATTGGGAGAGGTTTTTGCGACACTATCTTCGAAAGTACCGAAATTTGCTCATTTTAGCGAAAAAAATGCTTCTGAATGTTTCAACAGAAGTAGAGGTATCGATTTAGATTACGTTACTTTGCGATTTAGCAATATATGGCAAACATTCGCACATTTTGAACTTTGCCTGCGTCACGGAGGTGTGTTTTTATCATAGAGCGGCTGTTTGACACCGGAGTACATGGGATCTGCTTCGTGATATTGAGTGCTTGTCCTGTCTTTTTTTTCTGTGTGGTCTGTTGAAGAACCTAGGTGTTCTCATGAAATGGCCGACTGTATAGTATTGAGTGAGTACCCGTGGCTTCAGTGTCCTCAGTTTTTTTGCCTCTGGCATGATCTGCAGTGCTCATGTATTAATTGTTGGCTAAATTACTGAAAAACAAACCCTTGTGCCGTCATTTAATCTGATGGATAGTCCTTCGGGGATTGTGAACAGTTCTTCCTGGCGGCCGCGCTTCCTCCGTTTGTAGTGCATCGTCTTGCAGCATTCTGGGCTTCATTTCAACGCGCTGCGCTGAAAACGTGGGTGCTGTTCATTTCATGTGATATGTCTTTTGTTTTGTTTCTTGGTGGCTTTTTGTATATTTGTTTCTTGTCTTCTTTTCCCAAATCTTGGGTCATCAACTGGAAATGGCAGGTTATTTTGAATAAAGTAAGCAATACGAACTCAAGTGTTCTTTTGAATTTCATCTGCTAGAGCCCTGTGGAAAATATACACAGTAATTCTGCAGTGTATGCATGAGAATTGCCTTATCTAACCGACGCGTCACATCATCAGCATAGAATAAATAAACTAACAGCGGAGCAAAGAATTAAAATTATAATCCTTATCCACCTCATTAAGATTCCGCCCCGACAAAGTAAGGACAAACGTAAAATACTCTGGAGGTGCCACGCGAACACTCCGGATAGTCGGAGTGAAAAACCATCGAAAAATACTCCGGAGGTGCCACGCGGTCACTCAGGCCAGCCGGAGTAAAATGCCGGGAAAAAGTACTCCGGCGGTGCCATGCAACTACTCCGGTCGGTCGGAGTGAAATATCATTGAAAAGTACTCCGGTAATATCAGTAAAAACCCTGCTCTGGAGTAAAAAGTGCTCCGAACAGGGGTGTCGCTCGAGGAACGGCATTTTACTCCCACCTGGCAGTAATTTTCTTTTACAGTGTACACTAAGCAACCATCTGTCGAGCGCGCGCACATGCGCTATTCCTGATGTCTGATTGAGTGTCGTCAATATAGTTCATAAACCGCATCGAAAGAACTGATCATTTGCAACGCAGTATGAGAGTAGTATTCGTCTGATAATCAAGATCAACCTGCCCTAGTGGTCGGTCGTTCCTGCTCGTACCGCAGAAAGCCGCACGTCACCAGCACCAGTTAGGTGCTGCAACGCCCACTCTCGGCGTTTTTAGCTTTTGATTTGGGTAGTCGAAGGTGCAAATATGACCTCACTTTGGTCCTTTATGATCGAAACCACATTTTAACGGTTATTATCCACGATCTGATATTGACAGCGACCGTGACTCACGAAGTGCGGCCCTAAGCCTAAGGGTCGTTTCGCTTAGAGTGAACTACTGCGGCTGTAGTACGAAGAACGTAAACAAGGGCGACAGAAAATATTTCCAAACAGGCGATGAAAACTTGAGTGTTCAGTGAGCAGTTCGGATGCACTATGTCTTCTACATAGGTATGCCTAACCCCTTGGCGAGCCGGTGTGATTGCCGCGACAGATCTGAGATTACGCTAATAAGTTTTCCGGCAAAACATTCCAGGTAGACGTTCTGATCTAAGGCAGCCCATAACAAACAATCTCCTGTTAGGTTGGTGCGAGCACCAAGAGACTAAAATCTACGTTTCTAAGAAAAAATCAAAATATTGGATACCGGAAATAGTTGTAGCATGAAGAAAAACACATAGAACCTCGTCCTTGAAGTGTGGCGTAGCGGGCAGCGTGTTAGACTCGGGATGGTTGTTGTCTTGAGGTGGTGTGTTCGACTCCCGCCCCCGCACTCTTTTTTTTTCTCGCAGTGCTCCTGCTGCAGCGCTAGTTACGATGTGGACATGACCAAAATTTTCCCAAACAATTTAAAAGCCCCATTCCGGTCCATAACGGGTGTCCCAGTGTGCAGCGCGCCAGCGTCCAGCATGCCTCCTGCAGCGTGTCAGCGTCCCAGTATCCATAGCCACACTGGCCCAAAAATCAGGTATGGCACTGGGACATATGCTGCACATGTGAACAGAGCACAATGTATGAAAAGACTACTTGCGGCATACAGGGACCGAAGCTGTTGCGTTCAAATAACGCGTCCGATGCTCTAACAATAGAGGACATACATAATTCTTAGGGCTCTGGCAACTCTAGCAGCGTCCGCCATGTTTCGTAGGGCACCGTCGCGAAATTGTCTGCTAGCGTCTCCATAAGGATAGCCCACTGAGAGGCTGAGCCGCTCTCGTTGGCGGCGGAGCTTTTGGACCGAAAAAGTACTGCTTTTTCTTCCGTCATCCAGCGCCGAACGGTCAGTTAACCTCGCTGTGCTTCCACAAATCAACGAGAACGGGACATTGGAGCTCTGCGCGCTTCAAAACTCATCCGGATGGCAGCTGCACGAGGCACATCGCTTCGCAAAGCTGAACAACTGTTTTCTAAAGGCGTGTGCTTCCGATCTGAGGTAGGCGTTCAAGAGAAATGGTCACTGCAGAGGAGATGCAGCTCTTAAACCCATTGCGGTTATAATAACACGTGTCAGATATCCAAACCGCGTTCTTTCTGCGCGACTTCTACAACGCCGCAGTACATTCCTCGACTCATTTCTTTAGCCACAGGTATCTTACACGCTTCGCAATAGCGAGTGTCGCTGTTTTCCGAAATAAACAAAGCATGGACGTGTGCAGGAGTGGTGCGCCTCAAACCTAACAAAAAAACATGGTTGATCCCTCCGTCGTAGGAATCGGTATAACACGAAAGTGAAACATGTCCCTGAAGAAGTAGTTGAATGCTTACTGTACATTGATATAAGAGAGCTTTCACAATGTCTATTGGCGTTTGACAGTTACAGCACCGTTTAACCTGGATGCATCCATGCTGACGCTCGGTGGTGCATCGGTGGGCTCTAGGAGCTCCTCCCCAGGACTTTAATAAAGTTCGTCTGACTGACTGACTGACTGACTGACTGACTGACTTGTTGTCATCGATGCTTGTGGTAGCTGTACAGTGAGAGCGGAATGATAGAAAATGGTGTGAGAGCCAGAAGAGCGTCACTTATTGGACGCCGAACTTGGGCTAAGGTGTCCACTCGCGCCATGTTAGAGTTATTGAACACCGCTGCCCGTCCAGAGGGAAACGCAACGCGCGTCTTGTCTTCCCCGTTGGCCGGCTGCGATTTTTCGCGGGCCGAGGGTAACTAGGAACGCAAGTTGCGGCCACGCGACGCAGTCGTGTGTCCATACATGTGCCACAGAGCTATTTTTGGTATGGATAGATGCTATCAGCGAGGCCGACGCTGGGGGTAAGGTCGCCACCTGGCATTGTGTTAATGCGTCGACAAAATTGCACTTTTCCCGTATTCGAAACGCGCCGAATGGTACGGACGTGTATAAACGACGCTTTGAAGTAACTAATTGTGGATATCATGGTCGGGATGCATTACCTCACTTTAGCACGAACACTAAGATAATAGTGGTAGATATAAAAGGCGTGTTTTTAAAGCCTACAGAGTAAAAATGCATTTTTGTTCCTTGGACAACTGACTGCCTCCTATGCAACAAACCAGAGAGCATTGAACATGCTTTTATCGACTGCCGGGATGCGGTATTTTATCGGGATATCCTCCAGCGCACTATAAAAGAACAATTTCTCCTAGACCCTTACGGCATCAGGTTCCTAGCAGTCGCTACTCCCTATGACATAATAATGATTCTGGGTCTTCACGGTTTATGGAAAACGAGAATGCAAGTGCGCAACGCCGATGTTCACGTAAAATCGTCTAGAGAAAGCTTTCTAGAAAGTGTAGTTCAAGTTAGGCAGCTTCTTAGAGCCCAGCCTGACCCACCAGACTGGGTCACTACCCTTGATGTACTGATAAATATGCAAGTTTTCTAGGCATGGTTCAGTGCGTGAATTACTGATGTATATTTGTTTGTACGTTGATCTTTCTTTTCTATGTTTAATAAGGTAATGAAAAAAAAAAAAGACCGTGGTGCAGTGGATAGCGTGGCCGGGATCTCTTGTCGTCGACCAAGAGGTCGTAGGTTGGACTCCCATTTACGGACCTTTTTTTTTCTTTGTCTTCTGATCATGTGTATTTTTTCGACGTCATTTCCGTGAAGGCAATACGTCACTGAAATCTTGGTGGACCCCGGCATAAAACACTTGCGTGTTAAAATGCAATCGCCCGTTTCGACAGTATAAGGAGAGAGCGTACCAAGTAACGCTGTTTTAATACACACCGGTTGCTTATAACGCCTTGTGGTTGTAATCTATCGCGCGGATTAAGTGTTGTCGTTCTGCTTTTTCTGAACGCTATACGTGTGCGTTCATTGACTTATTTTTAAAATATCGTGCTCTTTACTTTCGCATGCCAGAGAGGCGTGCATTATCACGCGCCGCACGCTATTGCAAACAGCATACAAACATACAAGTGCCCGCGATCAGCCGCAAGATGAGTACGACGGTCTACCGAACAAAATGCATCATCTATAGTACGGCCAGTGAACCTCTAGGCTGCGTACGTGAGCGCTCCGTGTTCGCAGCGCATGCTGACCGAAAGAGGCAGCAGAAAAAAATCTTATGCGAAGGGCGGAAGCGGCGTAAGAGGCGGGCGGACTAGATACTTCGGCGCACAGAAGGTGGGCGCAATCTGCCTTGCGAAGCTTGCAGAACGGTGGCTGTGTGAATCTCGCAGTTGGGTTTCATGTGGCGGCGCTGATTTACCGCGGGCGCGCGCAGCAGCGTCTGTGGCACTGCTTATACACGTGTAAATAAGTAAGTGTTCGCTTTCGTCGATCTGGAACTCGGACAAAATATGTTGATCAACCATGCTCTCTCACGCGTGTGCGATGTCGGCCGTCTGTTCTAAAATGTATATATCGTAATATGTTGTGGTGTAAGTCTAGCTATATTGCAGTCGAGCAATTAAATTGCACGGAGAAATAAGAACTGAGGTTGTAGAGCGCTTTTGCGCGCGCCGGTCACTTCCGAAGGTGCCGATCTTGTTGACGAAACAAGTGCGCGGCGGGATGTTCTTTTCTTCGTTCATGTAACTGATCAATTTGATTAAGATTAGTCCTACCTTGCTCCTGGCATTGTCAGGGCTCCCTCTTAGCGTGAATAGCGCACGAAGCACTGGGAAGCCATCGCAGAATGAACATGAACAATTAGCAACTTGCACCGTCAAGGCTGCGATATGCGACTGGTTTCGTTTTCGTGCCCTACACGATATGGCGGATCGAGCTTACGGGATCGTCGACAGATGGCGCTGTACATTTAATATCTCTTATTGAGTTACGGTGGCGGTCATCCTTCCGTCCACTTTATTCGGTATATATCTGCATTTAAACCTCAGAATGTTAGCGTTGCTCGTAGCCATAACGGTGAGCGTAGAACACTTTTACAGCGAAATCTGTTATAAAATAACAAGTGCCGCCTTTTGCACCGTAGTTGTCCGCCGCCACCAGTGCCACCGCCGCCGGTGTCCGTAACCACTATCGCAAGAAATAAGAAAAACATTCTAAAGAAATAAAAAAATACCGACGATACATTGGGATTCTCTCCTCGGTATTCCATCGAGGATAGAATTCTCTGGATTATAGGCCAGTATCCTATCACTGAGCTCCGCCGGTGCTTGAAACTCCGTTGCACACTGACCCTATGCAGGCTTCATGTCGGGTAAGAAATCGCATTTACATGTGTTGTAAAGCGTTTTAGAACAGTAAAGTAACAACACAATGCGAACTGCGTAGCCAGTGGGTCGTTGAATGCTCCAACCCATTACAAAAGCCCCAGGCAAAAGCCACAGCATCAACCAAATGCACATAATGCCTTACAAGTGTGTAGCAGTTACCCCACTTCTCCGAATAATGAAAATAATGGCATAGTGGACAATATCCTACTACATAAAGACTATGATAACTTATGGCGTAGTGGATACCATGCTAGTGCGGTTGTAGACGTTGCGCTAAGAGTGCTTAAAAAAAGGCTCTAGAATGGCCGCTCTGACAGCTTTCGCTGTGACTGTGCTGCGCCTTCCACGCAGGCCTGGAGGTTTTTTTCTGCGTGCTGGCGTCACGCAACGCGCGATCGTATTACGAGCTGACAGCTGACCAATTATCATTCGCATACTACCAGAAGGCTTCAAGAACGAGACCCTTGCTATGAGCGAACGAAAAAAAAGCTACTTTTAAGGCCTTGTTTTTTCTTTCTGAGGCACAAAATTATTTAGAACTAACAGACCCCAAATCCAAGGAATATATGGGGCACGTTGTTTGTGGTAACTGTGATGTAAATCTAAAGGCAGTAAAGTTGACGAAAAGATTACTTATCACTGGCAGGGACCGAACTTGCAAGCTTCGAATAACGCGTACGATACTCTACATAACTGAGCTACGGAGGAGGTCTTGTTTTCATTAAAAATTGAAGAGCCACGAACTAAAGGTTTCTGAAGATAACTATGCTGTGAACAAGCTACAGTGAAACCGCAGTGATACAATCACGGCTCGCACGCATTTCGGGGCCATACAAATTTTCTGTGGTTCCGGCCAAGGTGCATTAGCCTGCAGTTCAATGGAATATGGTTGCAGCGAACCGATTTGCCCGCCACGACGTTTGGTACGAACCTATGCTGCAGTGGAGGTACACACACACACGCTGCCCGCGCTGTCGCGGAAGACGCGGCAATCCATGCGTGCACGGGAACCCATGCGCGAGCATGCACTCCGCACCACCACTTTGTCAAATAGCGGCGCATCGTAGCCTCCATGATTGTGCGCACGAATCTCTGAGACCATAATACGTCATATGCCTTCGCTTTTAGATTACAAATGGCGATGGCGTCACGTCTTCTTTTTAGATGCGAAGCAGCTTATGAACGATGCATCTCCCCCCATCGTTGTGCGCCGTAGCCGCTAGTACGCGGAGCATCCACGAGGTGTCCCGTTACGCTCTCCGGTGCACTTCGTACGATTACAAACTTCCTACTACCATCAGGGGAACGTGCATAGATATCGCTTTCTCGAACTTCAAACTACAACCTCTGCTGCACGATCCCTTAACTTTACACTTTACAGACCACAAGGCCGTTACACTCAAGGGAAAATGGTCTCCGGAGCTTAAAGTCATAGACGATGATGAATAAAAGGCATTGGCTGCTTCGCATTACTACTCAGGGTTTCCTTTAGGGGAGATGTGTGCGATTTTTTTTTTGCTCCATTGCGTCAGGTAGTGTCCCTGTGCTGGAGGTGGCGTAAGTAGTGTCCTTGTACTTTGTTCACGCGTGCCTACCACATCTATGTCAGCCATATGCTTGCAATGAGACATCCTAGGAAAGGCGTACGAGGACCGAAAGAAGAAGCGGATAGTTTTGGTGAAGTAGCTAGGCCTCGCAACGTCACCATGCACGATCGTAGGGAACGCTCACATCTGCCAAACTCTCTGATCTGCGAGGTAGAGCCCCGACTTTTGAGCAAACCTCTTAATTGGGCGGACACGGCCGTAAATCTGCCGAAAAACATCCCTAACACCACCGCGATAGGAAAAGAATAAAAGCAAGGGACATCGGTTCTAAAATTTTCTCGTCTTGATCCATCGCGTGCAAAGCGCGTTTTAATTCGTTTTCTCTGCAGATCATTGGTGTCGTACGGAAAGTGTACTAAGATTTTGGTTGGGGTCACTAGCTTTCCCGGATCACAACAAAAGTGGTGAATTAATTACGCGCCCCGCATATTTAGGAGGACTATTGTGATCATTCACGTCAAAAGGATTACCGGCCGCTCATGACATTGCTGCGGACCTGCGAAACAATAAATCAAAATGTACGACACCTTTGTTTTGTTGCATACTAATTTTTCATGTTTTCTGATGATACGAATTTCGGATGTATGAATATTTTTGGTGCCTCCATGAGATTCATAATTCCGAGATTTCACCGCATAACAAACAGTAGTTCCCCGGTACCCAGGAACATCTCTGCAAGTGAACATCATTCGAACTGTTGGTAAAATATGCATAGGCAACTCACCGCACGCATTTTTGAGAAAACTAGGTGAGCCCCAACAGATGATGCTGCCGTTGTACATCACAATTATCCGATCACCCAAAACATCGGCTTCTTCCATGTCATGCGTGGATAGCAGAATACTTGATTTTCCACGCAACTCTTTGACCAAGGACCATATGCTGCGCCGCGTCTCGGGATCTAAAGCCGCTGTCGGTTCGTCCAGTATCAGCACCTGTTGCGCACAAGCAACCAATGCGAGTGAGTGGATTTTTCATCAGAATATGCTCTGTTTCGCGGGCTTTCTTTATTAACAGCAAAAAAAATGAGCTCGCAATTAGAACGTTGTTGAAAGTAGCACAGACAGATGCCATTTCAAAAGACATTTTCAATTGACATTTTGATAATTCGGTATGTAGTTTTGGAGTTACGAATATAATTATGACTAATTAATAAATTCTCATTAACGAAAAAATTAGTAGCGGCTACTATAGTATACTGGGAGCAATATGCACTAGGTCTTCTTTGCGTAACGCCGTTGCTCTTTTTTTTTTAAATCACGCTACGTGATAGCTGGCACACCCTGTATATGTTACTGCTTCGTGTCAGTTGACTGCTGTTTTAAATGCGAATGCATTTCATAGTCGGGCTATGTCAGGCATCCGGCGTTGTCCGGCGTTGTCCGGCGTTGTCCAGCGTTGCCCAGCGTTGTCCGCGGAGGAGGAGGAGGATAGGTTGAGGAGGTAAGCGCCGGCAGGTGTTAGATGTGAAGTATCTTATGGCGAAGCTTAATCCGGTGGTGGTGGTGTGCGGCGTGACCACCCTTACTGCGCATGCGCAAACCCCTTAAAAAAATAAAAATAAAAACCTCCTCTCTCCCTCTTTCTCCTCTAGGCATCCCTCCCCGCGGCAACCACACCCTCACTGCGCATGCGCCTCCCCTTGTCTCTCCCCTCTTACACTCCCCCCCTCTCTCCTCCAGGCATCCCCTGCCCGCGGCGTCTACACTCCCCACTGCGCATGCGCGTCCCCCTCTCTCTCCTCTCCTACGCTCCCCCCCCTCTCTCCTCTACGCATCCCTGCCCACGGCGTTCACACTCCCACTGCGCATGCGTGTCACCTCCTCTCTTTCCTCTCCTGCGCTCCGCCCTCTCTCGCCTCGCGACGCCGACGCAGGCAGCGTCTGCTAGCGAGTTTCTTGGTTGAAAAAACCGACTGCTCGCGCTGCACAACCGTTCACTGGCCACCCCGTATATATAGCAATGGATCTTGACCTCCAAGGTGGTGCCGGTGGGAGATTTCTCCTCTGCGTTGTTGAACAATAAAAATTCGCAGCGTGCGCGTTAACTAAAAGCCAACTGCGAGTCTCTGTGTCCACTCGGAGTCTTCTGTCTCTCATTGCACATTAGCAGCGATTGGCATGTTCCAGTAGGAAACACCGCTCCATCGCTGCGTGCTTTACGCATCCCCAGTTTTCTCTCCTGCGCAACGCTGCGATGAGCGCCAGCGTCAACGCCGCCGCCGGTGTAAGCGTTAGCGCCCGCTGCTTCACATCTACACATGGTTCCCTTTAGCGGAAGATGGTGTAATTTTTTATCTCTCCGCTCTCACTCCCTCTCCCATAGCAACAGCTGCGGGCGCGCGCGCTTATCCTCGCCCCTAGCAACCGGAGCAGGTGGTGTGGGCGGAGTAGCGGAGAGTGAGTGGAGAGGAGGAGCGCGCTCTGGTGTGTGAGAGCGCTCGCATCGCGGAAGCTCGGCGGAGCTCCCGCGTGTGTGGAGAGTGTAGCAGAGGGTAGGTGCAGTGCTTCGGCGCTCCTTCTCTCGCCGTTCGCTCTGTCTCCTCCCTGCGTCCCACACTCCCGTCCGCTCGCTCGCGCGTATATATAAATGGAGTGAAGCGCGCGCGAAATGCATTCGCATTTCCTCACGATTCCCTTCGGGGAGGTGGGGGGCATTTTTTTTAAATGCGATACATTTCTTAGCGAACTTCGGCGACTTTGTGCATATCTATCTATCTATCTATCTATCTATCTATCTATCTATCTATCTATCTATCTATCTATCTATCTATCTATCTATCTATCTATCTATCTGGCCGCCTACGACTTTGTGCTCTCCTGGTCGTATCGTTAATGGGATTAATACCAAAATTGGTATGGCATAACATGACTGTATGACAAACATGATTGACTGGTCATATCGTGAAAATCATGAATAACTTTTCATGACAAGTATGATTTACACGCCATGGCCATAGTGCTCCTGATGCCGTTTTCTTAACTTGATATATCCAGAAATTGGTACGATGAGACATTTCTGCATGACCAACATGAATGACAGGTGGTAATATGAAAATCATGATGTGCATTTCATGTACAATATGATTTACATGCCACGCTCATGGTGTCCTGACGGCCGCTTCGCTAACTTTATATACACCAAATTTGATATTGAGCGACGTGATTGTATGACGAGCATAAATGACAAGTGGTAATATAGAAATCATGACATGTGATGTGCAACATGACTTGCATGCCACGCTCAGGACACTCTCGTGGCCGTTTCGCTAGCTTGAGACACACCAAATTTTTAAGCCGAAAGCCTTCAATATCTCATGCTTAGGTCCGTCCGTCCGTCCGTCCGTCCGTCCGTCCCACCAGCCGTGACTTAGCACGGTGCCAGGTGGGCGCCAGGGCGCGCAAACAGACGCCAGGGCGCGCAAACGGACGCCGGTCGCGTTGGACTATACAGCGCTCGCGCTTTGCTTGCACAGCGTCGCTGTGCCCGGCGTCTCTAATCATGCAAGGAGGGAGACGCGCGCATCAAGTTTCATTCTTACCGACCCCGTCTCAGTGGGAACAGGCGTTCGAGGAACACACTTAGGAATTGACAAAGTGTCCGTCAATATAAACGCTGGAACGCGGATGGCGTCTGCACAATGCGCAAGAACACGAGAGAGAGAAAAACGTTTTATTTTCATTGAGGAGTGTCGGGTGGGGCTCTCAGTCCAGAGCTCCAACAGCAGCTGCCGCGTCCCGTGCCTGACGGACCAGCGCCCGCTGGCCACTCGGGCTTTCGTCACGCAGCATGGCCTCCCAGTCTTGCCGGGTTGGAATAGGGGAGGAGATGGGAAAACGCCTGGCAGGCGGACGCTGACATTCCAGCGTTACGTGAAATAACGTCGGCACTGCTCCGCAGCCAGGACATTTGTCAGGGTAAGAAGTGGGATGGAGGATGTGGAGGAAATATAAGTTGGGGAATGTGTTGGCGTGCAGTTGACGCACCGCGGTTGCATCCTCTCGGGTCAGCGTGTGGTGTGGTGGAGGGTACCGAAGACGTTCTCGTCTATAGTATTCCAGAGTGTCTCGATATCCTAAAAGTTCCGTGTTTGTGTCCTCCTCATCTGGGTTGGACAGCTCTTCCTCCGGTTCCCGGTTAGTGAGCGCTCGGGTAGCTGCATGCGCGCAGTCATGACCGGGGAGAGAGGCGTGCCCAGGGGTCCAGACAAGTCGGAACTTATGCGGTGTGTGGAATGCAGTGTTCAAAATTCGGTGTGTGTGTTGTGAGACGATACCGCGTGTGAAGGCTCGGCAGGCATCCTGTGAATCTGTAAAGATTAGATTAACGTCTGTGTGAGGAAGGTTTATGGCAGCGTGGGAAATCGCCAGAGGGACGGCGCACTCTTCGGCCTCAGATATTTTCTTCGTAGGCACGCTAATTGAGGCTACGATGTCGTGATCATTGTTCATCACTGCTCCAACTGCAAAACTGCGGGAGTGGTGTCTAGCGGCGTCGGAATATAAGAGAGTGTTTGAGGGAGACTGATCGATGAGGCGCGTAAGATTTGTCACCCTTGCCCGCCTGCGCTGCGCGTTGCGATCAGGGTGCATGTTGCGCGGAAGTGGCGCGATTGTAATCCTTGCTCGGAGGTCACTGGGTAGCTGTTTCTCTGGTGTGTTGTATCTGCATCGGTTCGGAGGATACCCTAGCCTGACGAGTAGCCGCTCTCCCACTTGGGTATTCCGGAGTCTTCGTATCTGACTATTGCGCTGTGCTTCGGTTATTTCCCTTGGGTTGTTGTGCACTCCCATGGCTAGGAGACGTTCGGTGGATGCGTACGGGGGTAGCCCAAGCGCTGCTTTTACGGCTCTGCGGAGGAGGATGTCAAGTCTTCTTTCTTGTGCAAGCGTTAGGGTTTGATAAGGGACGTGGTAGGTGACGCGGCTTACTATGCAGGCATTCACTATGCAGGTTTTTCATGTGTGTACACGGGGGATTGGCGCTTTGTCAGGCTTTATTTGCCTTTACGCCGATCCCCTAGGCAACTTTGTATACTGGTTGTCTGAAATAAATAAAATAAATAAAATAAATACGTAGAATGACTTGCGGCGGATCATGTGCATGATTTGAGAAATTTGCTGTTCTAATATTTTCATGGTGTGCGTTGCCTTAAGATCAGCTTGAATATAGAGGCCAAGAACGCGGAGTTTGTACGCAGAGAACTATATGGTCCTCTAAAGTGACTGTGATTTGAGGGCTGTTGTCGGGATTCCGCTGTGGTCTACGAATGAGCAGAAGTTCGGAATTTTCCGCAAAACACGTTAGACCGCCTGCGCGTGCGTATGCCTGAACTGTATTTACTGCTTCTTGGAGCGCGTCTTGTATTTGTCCATCTGAGCCTTTGGTCACCCAGATAGTGACGTCGTCCGCGTACAAAGCATGTCGCAGACTTGGAATGGTGGTCAGTAGAGGCGGTAATTTAGCCATGGCGATGTTGAAAAGTGTCGGGGACAACACCGAACCTTGTGGCGTGTCTTTACCCGCGAGCTTGGTGATGTCACTGCGAAGAGAGCCTAATCCTATGGTTGCCGTCCTGTTTGTTAGAAAGGCCTTCACATAGTCGTAAACTCGTCGTCCGCACCGCGTCGACGCGAGATTATCCAGTATGAGGTCATGCGAGACGTTGTCAAATGCACCGCGGTTGTCTAAGGCTAGCAGAGCTCTAGTTTGCGCAGAACTGGGCTTGTCCATTACTTCCTCTTTTAATTGGAGAAGTATGTCTTGCGTGGACAGATGGGCCCGATACCCAAACAGTGTGTCTGGAAAAAATCCCTGGGCCTCAAGGTATGGTTGGAGTCTTTGGAGGACAACGTGCTCCATTAATTTACCGAGACAAGACGTTAACGAGATTGATCGTAGGTGTCCGAGTTATAGGGGTTTGCCGGGCTAAGGAATGAGTGTTATTTCGGCATGTCTCCATTCCTGGGGTAACGTTCTGGATTTCCAGTGAGTGTTATAAAATTCTGTGAGCTGTTGTAGGTCTTCGTCGTTGAGGTTCCGAATGAGAGAGTATTGGATGTTGTCTTTCCCAGGTGCTGTGTTGCGCTGGATATTCAGAAGAGCAGCTCGAACTTCGTGCACAGTGATATCCACATCCAGCGGTGTTGATTCTGTATATGGGTAGTTTTTATATTTCGGCTGAGGGCCTGCAGCGATGTACTTGTCTTGAAGCGTCTGTAAGACGCTGTTGTCGTCCCCATCCTGCTTGTGAAGAAGTGTTTGGATGGCACTGCTTGTGTAGGACTTGGTACTTTTCGGGTCAATAAGAGCCCGTAGTATTGCCCACGTGCGCGCAGTGCTTAGCGTTCCATTAAGTGACTTACAGAAGTTGTGCCAATTGTTCCTCCTGAGCTCTGTGGCATAATTTTCGGCTTGCGACGTGAGTTGAGCAATGCGAAGTCTAAGTTTGCGATTGTGTCTCTGCTTACGCCAGCGTTTTATGAGGCTTCTGCGCGCTTCCCACAGGTGTAGAAGGTGCCTGTCTACATCTGGAATTTCGGTTGTCGTGCTTATCCGCTTGGTTGCTTTTTCAAGGTTAGCGTGCAGGCACTGTAGCCATTCACTTAACGGTGTCTCAGTGTGGTCGGTTTGAGCGCGCTGCTTCCTAAATGTGTCCCAATTAGTGAGACCGATCTTTCGCTCTGGAGCTCGGGGGTTGGAGATATGCAGTGTAGTAGAAAGGATAGAATGATCACTACCTAACGTTTCATGTAGATTTGACCAGTTATAATTGCTAACTCCCCTAACAAAGGTTAGGTGAGGGCACGTATCTCTGGTTGCGCTGCTTCCTATTCTGGTTGGCTCTTGCGGATCTGTGAGTAGTGTAAATCTGTGATTGCAGATGAGGCGTTCTAACTTGGTACCTTTACGTGTGGCCGATAGGTATCCCCATGACGTGTGTGGGGCATTAAAATCGCCAACCACTACAACCTGTTCCCCCTAGCTTGCACGTTTCCGCTATAAGGTACCCGAAGTCATCCCGCCTAGATTTAGGGGAGCTATAGATGTTCAGTATAAATAAGCTCTGCTGACTGCGTTTCTGAGGAACAATTTCAACAAGCACATGTGGAATGGCTGACGACAGTATGTGTTCTATAGTTGTCAAGCGTTTGGATACTAGTATTGCGACAAGTGATGGTGTTTGGTGATCTGTGTACGAATGAAAGCCCGAGAGGGTAGGTGTGCAGTGCGTCTCCTGCAGAGCCACAATATCCGGAGGGTTCGCGAAAGTGGCAGTGTACTGTTGCAGGGAGCTCCGCTTCCGTCGAAACCCCCTGCAGTTCCACTGCCACATCATGAAGGCAGGACTAAGACGTTGCAGGGGGGTCCATCTTGCTCTTTGTGGACCGTATCCTGAATTAAGAGTGGTGGGCGAATGTACGGGTGTGGTCGCTTGGTCAGGCCCTTGGTGTTTGAAGCAAGTGCGAATGAGTCTTGGGGCCCTGTACTAAACGATGCGAAGCTGTCGTGTATGTGCTGCTTTATCTCTGTAACAAGTGCTTCTGTATGGACCTTTAACATATCCCTGAGTTCTGCACGGAAATCATTAATTGCCTGAGTGATCATATTGGTCACTTCAGCCTTAAGCGAGTCCCTCAGTGTTGTGAGGGCATCTTGCAGCTCTTGCTTTGAGCAGTTATGTGCGTTTGAGGTGGGAATTACGGTGGGAGTTACGGTGGGGTGTGTGTGTGTGATGAGGGTGATTGGGAGGATGGAGGTAAAGGAGAGTTCAGCCTGGGAGGCCCTGCTGCCCAACTCACCTTAGCCGGAGGCGTATGTCCAGCAGGCGCTGGCTTCTTGGTGGGTGGCGATTCTGGTCCCTCCACACTTGCAGCTCTGTTCTTTTTGGGGATCGGTCCCAGCGTGGTGGTGGTGCTGGGCTTGGATGCGGTTCCTGGCATGTTGTTTAGGAATTCCAAGGACCTGTCCTGAGACTTCCCCCTGCTCTTGGATTGGCTGCGCCTCGTTCTGGACCTGGGTCGGTGTCCCTTGGGTGGTGATGCAGGTGGTGGTGCCAACGCCTTCGCCTTCAGTGATTTCTTGACGTATTGCTTGTTTGGAGGTTTCTGTTCTCTCACGAGGCATTTGGGGTGCGTAGCTGGGTGGTCACCTTTGCAGTGGAAGCATTCAGTCGTGCAGCTATGCTCCGGCGCTGGTGTCTCAACTTGACATGCTTGACATCGGCGTTCAGTCGGGGTTGGACATACGTCTGCCCGATGTCCAAATACGAGGCAGATCGTGCAAACTTGTTTGCGAGGTCGGTGAACGTAGCATCTGTATTCCGCATGGTAGTAGTAGACATAACGTGGAACCTGAAAGAACACGAACGCATGCGAAACGGAGGCAGATTGGTCACGCGTGTCGTTGCGATTCGAGGTAAAAAATTAAGCGAACATAAGTGGCAGGTCGTAACATGAAAATCTTGGCATGCATGTTATCTACAATGCCATTTACATGCCAAGCTCATGGTTTGCTTGCGTCTAGTTCGCTAGCTTTATATACACCAAAATATGTATTGCATGACGTGACTGTATAATGAACGCAAATGACAGGTCCTAACATGTAAATAACGACATGCATATTATGTACAGCATGATTTGCTTCTTGCTGGCTGCTTCGCATTACATCGATTCCCACAGTGCGTGGGATCTGCCGGTTTTTTTCGTATGGTGTTACAAGATTGTAATGTTCCACATGCTTTCATAGTGTTCATAATCTATTCGCAGCAGTCAAATCTGTCTACGGAGCAGAAGGCTCTCTCAGACCTTGGTGCCTTTCGGTTTTGCACCTTTCTGTATTGTTATAGAAGAAATAAAGTTCCCTTTCTTCCTTTCTTCTTGATGAAATGCCACCCCCAACAAAGGTTGCAACCACTGCAGTCTTTCAAATTTTATGCAGTGGAACCTTTCTTAAGGTTGCTGAACTCAGCACCCTTTACTAGCGCCCTTTTTGACGCACCCAATTACTGACCAAGGGTTTTCGCCTGGGGACAAGTTGATTGAAACCCTTATTTATCAGAAACAGTTTAGCACGTAGAAGAGGGCTAGTGCACGCTTCACCTCATCTGCTCACGTCTTGAAAAAGGCGAAGGCACTAGCTCTCAAATGGTCTGTGGTTTAACATGGTCGATCGTTAAACCGTGGTTCATTTTCCGAGCTCACATTTAAAGCCTAACGTTGATTAACTGTGAGTTATTGAAAACCACTAACCGAGATGCTTATGCGGGTGATGTAATGCTTTCTCGCCACTCCTCATCACCGGCCCTCCAGTTGTAAGCGCAGTTAAACACGATCTGCGCCACGGTTAATAATCGCCTAATGACTCGCTGCCTGAATAGACAAGGTTTTTCTACCGCTGCAGCTGAAACCCATTACTTGAATTCAGCGCTGCTCAGTCTATTCAACACTTGGCTGATATTCTGGGAGCCGTCCGCTTAATTACCTGACACAATGCAGCTGTCAGATGGTAGAGGAGCACACATACAGACTACACCCACAGCAGACTTACTTGATGCACAGGAAGATTGCAGCTATCCGTGGCTGTGTTTTGCACACCACCTGGGTATGCCCTTTGCCACCTTACGAAGAACAAATTGTGCTGGTATATTTCTGTCCATACTGGCGGAACTCTCAGCTGTATACAATGACATCCCAGATCTTTTGCATGCTACCGAATTGATGAACTCTATAAATTTATTCTATGTAATCTGTTCAAGAGCTGCGAAACGCGACAGGCTTCCATGAAATAGCCTCAGACCTGCACTGCCTCATCGACTCGTGCACAAGCCTCTCAAGTACACCCAACCAGCTGCTCAGCAACTGCCAACCTGGACGTAGGACCCGCACTCTATACAGCGGAAGTCAAGGACCTGTTTCCTCTTGCTTTGTCTGTTTCAGAAAAAAAGTATCCTCTTGCACAAGGAAACACACCGGCGAGCAACGTTTGCACTCGTCTTTTCGCGCGGGTCATGCCTTCTCGATGGATTGAGTAGCCAAGGATGCACGTGCTTGCCATCTTTTCTCCTGCCGTACCCACCAAGTCGACATCGGATGTGAAGCCTCCCCAACCGACATGTCCCTTCTGCATTGCCCCGGCTACGAAATTAACGAATTGATCTACGAATTAACCTCCTTGGGGCTTGCTTGGACCTTCATGAGTTCCGCGTCCGCCACCAACACGACCTGAGATAAAACTAAAGTCTACCACCGGATATAATACTCTAGATTCACTGTCGTTTGCGCCTACCGCTTCTGGACTACATGTCGGAGACATAATTGTATCTGTTGAGGTTATTTCCACCGTAGGGCGTACCGAAGCAAATGAAAAGAACGATCACAACCAGCATCACGTTGTTCGCCAGTTAGCTTGTATTTGGCTGAGGCTCGTCGGGTTTAACGCAGGCGTCACCATGCAAAAACTTCCGATTGTTCATGCCCACCTGAGATCCATAATGTAGATTATAACTTGTCGGCTCGCGCGTTCAGTGACACCCTCAGCCTAACATTGAGAAATGTTCAAAAAAGTATTCATAGAAGTCGTTTTCTAAATAGGCCCGAGTTTCGGCACCACATGAAGGAAATATAGCCTTCCGATGCGTAGAAAAAGGGGTTTATTTAGGACAAACCGCACCCCGACTCCGTGGGTTGCTGCTCCAGCACCTGAGTCGAAGGCAGAACAGTTAATCGTCTTCTTCTTTTTGTCTCTTTTTTCAACATATTCAGGTGTGGTTGTGCCGAGCTATGACATGTTGAGGTGTTTTATATGGTGAAGCCTACTCGCCTCGAAGAAAGGAAAACAAGTAGGTGTGTCAATGTATAGGGTCTTCCACGTACAGTGATGCTTAGTATGAGATGCAAGATGGAGGCTATAGTTGAATGGGCCCGAAGCATATACTGTAAGAGCGACAAACGTGAAAACGGGTTTTCGAAATATGAATAGGCGAAAGAGTGCTAACATCACTTATTGTTTTCTATGTCACCACCACCGTGCACTCTAGGCGCCACTGTGACTACGCGCAGCATAATGCAACTTATATTGGGTGTGACCATACTCTTCTAGATTTGTTTTGTACGTGCCCACACTGATGATTGAAAAATGATTATTTTTCCTTGCTTAACACTGGAGTTTCATGAACTATTGCTGGTGTAAGCCAGTCTGTAAACAAAATATTTTGCTATATCTGTACGCGCTAGTGAATGCACTATTAACTAATGTATATTTCAAAGGGAGGCCGTCAAATGACTGCATTGTATGTGCTATGTTTTTACGGTAAGAATTGTGGCATCATTATTCGCCTAAGAGATAAGGATTCGATACAGTATTGTTTGTTTACCTGTACATTGAATAACATGCACTGAAAACGGAACAACACGAATAGCAACCAACAATATTAAACTTACGAATATTCACGTACAGCGCTTTGCGTTACAACAAGCACCAACTTACAAACAGAAATATCCGCACCTTAGGGCTTGTAAGGAGTGCCAAACCGATGCTCAGCTTTCTCTTCATTCCACCGGAGAGTTCTTTAGGAAAACGCGTTTGCTTTATCGGAAAGGCGCAAATCATTTAGCAACTTTTTTATTACTGGAGGTATTACGTCGAAGCTCAGTCCCTTTACCTGCAAAAAAAGAAAAGTTCCCGAAGCAATTTAATTTCGAGACGAAAACTGACGCCTATTAACGCTAATCTGAGCAGTGCTTAATTGCTATATAAAGGGGCGTTTACTTCTTGCTCTGCACTTCCAACAAAATGTGATGTGTACCAGCGCATTCTATATTTACCGGTATCTGTATATGTAAAGTTCGAACAAGCATGGTACGATCACGTGACACGAAATCATTCTTCCAAACTAATTTTACCTGAAATTTTTTTCTGAAAGTTATTGCAACCAACGATCTGCGCTGAAAGTTGGCAACTAACGATACTTAGCGCATGGTTGAATAGGTTTTCGAGAAAATATTCGTTGACTAGGCAGCAATCTTTGTTTTTATCACAGTGAATAGGCAGATAGAATATTTCCTCAAGTGATGGCTTTAAGATGAAGCGGAGCGTGTTCCTTGCTGCTACATAGTTCTATATACAAAATAGTTGTGAAATATTGGAACACTAACACCCATAAGGTTTCTACTAATTTAGCCGATCAGAAAAAGGGGTATGCCAGAATATTAAGCGAACAGCGAGTGCTATCACTCATTCCACATTGTTTATCAACGCTTATCTTTCGGGCAAGGCAACTTATTTGGTATAGTTATAATCTTGCCAATAGAGACGACTGACGCGGTTTTTCAGGAACACGCTATAGAAAAAAAAAAGGTTTTCCCACTCACATTACTATCTTTGTATACTCGTATCACAGCAGTTTCATGTACATTGATTTCTCCAGAAGTATTTTAGAACGTTAATTCGAATATTATTCTGCGATGTTCATAATCATGAACATCATCAGTCTGACTGACTACGCCCACTCCAGGACAAAGGCCTCTCCCGTGCTCTGCCAATCTACCGGGTCTTATCTTTGCCGCTGTCCTGTTATACACGCAAACTTTTAATCTCCCGTGCTCACCTATCTTTGCGTCCACTCCTCGCGTGTTTGCTTTCTTTTATGAGTCCTTAAGTTTCCACGGATAATTTTCCTTTCCATTGATTGCTGCATCGTCGTGAGATAAAGTTGAACCCTCTTTGTAAGCCTCCAGGTTTCTGCTCCGTGGGTAAGTGCCGGTAAAAGTAACGTGTTATACAACATCCTCTCGTGTGATAGTGTGGAACTAAGGTAACCATATTACGCGGTCTACAATGCCAGACGGGTGGGGTTGCGTTGTAACGGAAAGAAAATTTCACTTATAAGAGCACAGCTGTTCTAGGCTTGCAGTAAGTGCACATAGTGGCGTAGTGTACGCAATAACTCGGACGTGTATGCGCGACAGGAACTTGGCGAACCGCTTCCAGAGAGTACAGCATGTACGAAGGAAAGCAAAGACGTTAGAGGGAGCTAGAGGGAGAAAAAGGGCGGAGCAGCAAAGAGTGATGGGGAAGGAGGCTAGAGCCTGGGGCGGAAGAGAGTAAATCCCAGTAAAACGAGGGGTGCTGAGGTAAGGACTCGGGAAGGAAGAGAGAGGCGAGAACTGCGCACGGAGAAGCGAGAACTCTCCTAGGAAAAGTGGAGTGGTGGAAGGAAAGGAGGTGGATATGAGAACGGGAGAAGAGGAAGACAAGAGTTGAATAAAACGCAGCAAAATTTGGAGGAGGGATTCCGAACTCGGGCACCCACGGTCCGAAGGCGAGCGTCGTAACCACTCCGACAGGCAGACGCAATAACTCAAGAAGCATTTATGTGAAGCATGTGATTGCGTTGTTATAGGACGAGATAACGAGAAAAAAGACAGAGCGAAAGAAAAATAAAGACAACGGAGAGACAGAAAAAGTTCATACATGGAAAGAAAAATAAAGAAAAAAGAGAGAGGGAGAGAAAGAAAGAAAGATAGAATAAAAAAAGAGACAAAGAAAGAAAGAAAGAAAGAAAGAAAGAAAGAAAGAAAGAAAGAAAGAAAGAAAGAAAGAAAGAAAGAAAGAAAGAAAGGAAGAAAGAAAGGAAGGAAGAAAGAAAGTAAGAAAGAAAGAGAGTAAGAAAAAAAAAGGAAGAAAGGAAAAAGAAAGACAGCAGATCACCATGTGTAGCATATTGAGCAACGATGTGTGGTGGCTGCACCAGCTGACCGTGACTACGAGGCAACATTTTAGCTGAAAGAGGAAGAAACCAGTGTCCCGCAAGCTGGTTGGCCGGGACTGCAGGGCCCCAGCCGCAACAGGGCGACATGACCTGTCTAAATCGCGACGTCTAATCACTTAATAGTAAACTACCATTCATGATTTAAGAATGCTGCCGAATGTGGTCCATCCATCCTTATTCTTCTGGTTACTTCAATGGTTATTACCTCTCCTAAGTAGAAGTATTCCTTCATAACTTCTAGTGCCTCGCTAACTATCGCAAAGTGCTGTTTTCTACCGAGACTGTTGTACGTTACTTTAGTTTTCTGCATATTGCTGTACGCTCGATCGCCGTGCACTGGTCACATCCGTCACATCGTCACAAAGGCACTCGGTCGCTTCCGTATTCGCGATGGACTGTTGTATAAGACAAATTATTCAGCAAGTGGCGCACGTTATTTGCTTGTTGTTCCTGACAGTCTTCAATACGATGTTCTCAGTGTTATGCACGATGATCCAACATCAGGACATCTTGGGTTCATTCGCACCTTACATCGTACACAGGAGCGGTTTTAGTGGACCTCATATGCGACATTCCACGAAGCAATATGTCTCGGGCTGCGACAAGTGCCAGCGTCACAAGCGACCCACGGGTACCCAGCACCTCCACCAAAAACTGTTACGGTGGTTGAATTAAGGTTGACTGTGTTTATTTACACCATGAGAATGAGGTCAGGCAATGACAGGCAAAGATGGAGTCCACAAGCCGCACCGGACAACCTCGTCTTCCATCTTCCTCTTGCCCGGCTCATACCACAGCCCGGCTCATATCGTAGCAATATTAATTTTCAGACCAACCATTGTGTTTCGTATTCTAATTCAGTAATGATGAGTCGCAATTCGTATTCAGTTACCCATCAATATAAGGTCATGAGGGAATCGCACGTTTGTAAGGTACTCTGCATTAAATCGTATCTCTAACTCTTCATAGTCTAGAGACTTCAAAACCTTCTGTAAGCACGCGGTGAATAATATTAGAAAAAATGTGTCTCGCGGCTTTGCACCCTTCTTTGTTGTGATTTCCTCGGTGTCTTTGTGGAGGACTACGGTGGCTGCAGAACCGTTGTAGATTTCTTCCACTGTGTTTACATATAATTCGTTGGCACCTTCACTCCTCAGTGCTTGAATGAATACTGATATTTCGACTCAATCAAATGCCTTCTCGTAATGTTTCGAGGCTATATTAAGGGGGTTGTTTGTGTTGCGTGCATTTGTCTTTCCCCTGATTGATAGTCTGAATACTCTGTGATGTCGGATATCCTTGTACAAAAGCCTGCTTGGTCTTTTGGTTCATTGAATCCTAACGTTGTCTTATATCTATAATTGTAAATATTAATTCTAAATAGCGTCTAAATTGTATAATCCTCAAATTAATTGTAAGTAGAGTCTAAACAACGGACAGTAGGCAGACCGGCCTGTAAGTTTTGAAGTCCTCTACGTCCCCTTTCTTGTGGGTTAAGTTATTAGCACTCTTCCAAGGCTTCTCGTAGAAGAGACGCTTAGTGCACAAAAGGCGGACAGTTTTTTTAACACAATCTATCCACCGTTTTTTAACAGATCTGATGCTACTTGATCCTCGCCGGTGGATTTCCCTTTTTCCATTCCCGCTAAGGCTTCCTTCACTTCCCATGCAGTTACTGGTTGGTTGCCTGCTTTCTCTGGGCTACCAATACTTGTTACAATATTGTCCTGCTTGTCCCAGGTACTGCAGAGATTTATGCAAAGCTCCTGAGCTATCACCCATATTAGAAGTTACTCTGCCTTTCTTGTCCCTCAGTGCATACATCTGGTTTTAGCCTATGCCCAGTTTTCTCTTCATCCGTTTGAGGCTTCATCCATTCATTAGAGCGTGTGTAATTCTCACCATGTTGGATCTTCATATGTCGGCTACCACACATGTAGTGATAAACCTCGAAAGCTCTACTACTAATTTTTCTGTTGTGCTTGAGGCTTTCATGTGTCGACGTTTCTTAATCACTTTTTTCGTGTCCTGCGAGAGCTTTCCACTGTCTTCTCTAATTAGTGTACTTCCGTTGTGCTCACTATTCAGAAAAGGAAATATTTTTGTCGAAATATCTGGGATACTTTAATAAAGTTGTATTCATCCATATATCTGGGATACTTCACATTGTTACTTGTGCAAAAACTAACACACAGATAAAGCCTATCATCAGCGATATTAAGAGAATCATATGTACTTTAGAAAATTTGTTGGTAGGCTGAACGGTTCATATTCATAAGGGTGCTGAAGAGAGCATCATCAGGAAAAGAAAATGGACATCGAATAGCACTTGTTTTGTGTTCACTACTTCTTCATTGTACCATGAAGCTGCGCTATACAATGATGATATTAAAAAAGCTAAATGTGAAGAAAGCGCTCGCAGACATTCAGTCGCTCTCATACGACTTGCGCGAGACAATGAGGTCATCAGTGCGTGAAGAGCTGCGGCAAATGTTTCCGTCACCCGAGCCTCAAGTTTCCTCAATCGCAGATCTCGTTTTAGAAGAAATCCAGTGGTTACTGGGTGCTCCAGAACCACCACAACTTCAGCGGCAAGCTATGAGCGATGCTTCTTCAGTCAGCCTTAACGCCTCTCCTCCGCGCCCACGTCAAGACGCGGCCCCGCCGCAGTTCTGCCTCCAAACGCCACCACCGGCCTCAACTGACGTCATACCACCCGTCTGCCGGCCAACGCTATGCTCCGAGAAAGACCGGTGCTTGGCGCGTCCCTCAAAACCGCCCGTTTTGATTCCACTGCGGGGAAGCCAGCCACACCTACCGCTGCTGCCAGTACCAACAATGAGCTAATCGGTTGCGCTGTCACAGCATCCTGTTCGTAGCGGAGTGAGCAACCACATGGCGTCACTGACTACCTCACAGGCGCGCAGTAGACACCCCGACGACCTTCCCGATTGCCTTGGCCAGCCCGGTACATCTGGCCGTAGCGCCGGCAGTACACCGGCCGTACTCCGCGACGATCCGCGAGCCCTTATCCGGAAAACTAAAAGCAGGAACCGATGCAGGTGCGGTTGCTGGACGACGAAATGCCGAAGATCCGTCACGACCGACGACGACGATTGGGGAATAATCACACATCTTCTCACCGCCTTGCAGACAGAACCTGCATTTGAGGGCTTCGAGACGAGACGATACGACACGGCAGCACCGGAGTAAGTCGACGAAGCCGTGTTCCGACGCCGCGACCTAAAGATACCGCAGAACAACGCACCCCCGACGTCGACGAGCTTATCGAGGATCACAACTTCGTCGCTCTTGTCGGCACTGCATCAGATTACTCTGTCATTAGTGGACCGTTTGCCAGAAAGTTGAAAAACGACAAGACCACCTAGGAAAGCCCTGAAATCCAGACAGCCGGAGGTCACCTAATAGTGCCGGCGGGAATCTGCGAGCCAGAGTCACTAATGGCAACCGGATTTTTCCCGCGAGCTTCGTAGTCCTACAGTGTTCCTTGTCAGTTTCAACGCGAGAGTGGGAGGCCATAAAAAAAGGTAGCCAAGTTCAGCATTGAGAACACCTAGCGTTGTGATGGTGCCCCAGTAGTTCTCATCACCGGCAGAGATACGGCTTTACTTCTGACCTATCTCAGGCGATCTTGAGATACAGCTACAGAAGCCACCGCCGGACCATCGCCTACTACCCACAGACAAATCGCCTTGCTGAACGTCTAAAGTAAGACCATCGTCGACATGCCGGCCATGTACTTCGACGTCAAACACAAGACGTGGAATTCCATCCTTCCATCAGTGACCTTTGAATACAACACGGCTGTGCAAGAAATGACAGAGATGACGCCATACAAGTTGGTCTACGGAAGGAACCCGGCACCGACGCTAGACGCCAGCGACGGAGAAGGCCTCTGATTCACTGTCTGCCTTTAGGCAGCTGAAGAATTCCAGGAAGCTCGGCCTGTCTGCTCGTCAAGAGCCTGCAAAAGACCGACAGCCGTCATTACAACCTTCGACGACGCCTAGTTGAATATCAGCCCGGCGACCGTGTTTGGACCTGGGACGCCGCTACAGCGAAGTGGATCCAATTTTACTTTACTAGTTATTGTTCTTTCCTTGTGTATGCATATTTTATTGGCCTTTGAATGTTCTCTTTTACGCATCCGGACGATGGTTCTTCGGAAGTGGACAATGCCACGCACGCTCGTTTTTGTATTTTTTATGTAAAAGATCCGTACACGTACAACCACTGCCTTTCACACGCCGCGCCCGATTGTCGGGGAATTTTCCAGATTATTTGAAATTGTCTAATACGCTTGAGCGGGCAAACGCGAACACTTGAGATTATTCTGAAACTAGCGCAGCCACCAGCGATAAGACTCGAATTTTCGATGCCGCATGTATAAATACCGGCCTATTCAAACCCAGACCCCATTACTCGACGGTCGACGGATACACTGCGAATTGCTTCCACGTTGTCTTTACATTTTCCGGGCACAAGCTCACCTACATGAAAAGGTTAGTCTTGAATTCCGCGACCTGCTGCATTCGTTAACGTAAACGACCACGTCCAAATAAGCTTTCCTTACACGTCTCGGGCAGTGCCATTTATTAGCACGCTCGAATTACCTACAGAGCGAGCACTACTTCAGCCTCATTGATATTGGCGCGTCTATCCATCGACATCATTTGTTGTATGGATAAGAAAGACTGCCGCTTATGCAGTCTGAAATTGCGGGCGCAATAAAAAAATTGTGGAATTTTTTTTCTAAAAGAACCGAATCCAGAAACCGGAACTGGGCAAAATTTCCCGGTGGCGTAGAGCGCGCTTCAGGGTGTATTATCATTTAAAATAATTGTTATCAAACTGGGGCAAGTGCTTCCTGTAACGTTAACTAAAAAGTCACAGTTTCACCGCAAGGGTGAAGCAATGAATGCGATAGCAAAAAATTGTAATGTTATACGAAGTGAGGCTGGCAGCTAACTCTTTTTGGATCCGATCTCACGCAACTCTAGAAAACGCTTGTTTAAGAGAATTCTTCGCGTTGAGAGCGCAGCACGTAGAAGGGTACGCCGGCCCGGTCGCCGAGACGGGGAGATAAAGCGCGCGCCCGCGCCCGTGCTCGTAAAATCGAACGTCGCCCCCCCCCGCCCGTTGTCGGCCGCCGAGAAGGGGAGATAACGCGCGCGCGCCCCCGCTCGTAAAATCGAAGGTCGCTCGAGGGACCCCCCCCCTCGCGTCTTTTCACGCTCACGAACGACGGGCAGGCCCGGTTATATATACATATACGGCAAATGACGCCGACGCCGACGGCGAAAACCAGCCGCGAGTGTCCATATAATTGCTATCGCAATAAAAAAAACGGCAGATCCCATGCATTGTGGGAATTGGATGTAATGCGAAGCCGTCAGCAAGGAGCAAATCATGCTGTACATAACATGCATGCCATGATTTGTATGTTAAGACCCGTCCTAATATTCAGTTTGTGAGAGCTACGAGCACGGGAAGCATGAGCGAACTCGACTAATACGCATAACAAATTTCATTTAGTCAGTACATAACTTTTAAACAGACAGGGTGGTGACGTGTTAACAAAGAGATACGCTTAAGACTAGAAAATCTAGAGCAAAGCGAAAAATATGTCCTATTTATGGCATACAAAACTAGCTGATTTAGTCTGTGCCCCCTTCATCGTGTTATTTTTCTGAGAAAGGGTCGATCGCGTGGAGTGTATTTTAAGAATTAGCCAGATTATTGTCTGATGAGCTACTACTTTAGTATCTGGGAGGTCACACGAAGAGTCGTTTTACGATGGCAGAGGGCCCTCTTTTTCAGTGAGTTATGGCATAATCTTTTAATATGTTTGTGTCAAGAAAGGTTCTGCGTGAAAACCAGTTCCAGATATTTATATTCTCTTTTAGATGTTCGCACTTATTGAAGAGTATGAGAAAAGAATTATTAGGAGCCTTGTAAGAGACAAATACAGAGTTTTGCTGAAAGGAATGTACAATTTCCAATTGTTACACCGTGACGAAAATGCCAGCTTGCGTCGTTAAGAACAAGGTAATATAAAGGAGAGCTGAGATCTAATGGTTAACAAGGTCGTGACCTCATGCAGCCAGTTGTGTTACAGTACTTGAGACCACGACGCAAGCTACATTGATTACTAAGCCAATATTTTAGGCAGGCACTTATATGTTTGCATATCATATGCTCCAGCAGTTTACAAGTGTAGGTGTACAGGGAAATCTGTCGGTAGGAAGTTGAACATCTGGCTGTCTGCAGTGCTTGTACGCTGAAAGGATTAAGGCTCATAGTCCAGACGTTTATCTAACAACGCGGCTGACTTAGGTAACTTTGGCTGCCGCTTTTATACCCAAAGCACTTTGCTCTCTAAAAAATAGGGCTTCCCTCGGTGTGGGATCCACGCAATGAAAGCGGATTCACCTTTTATTCCAGAAATCATAAACTGAAGGATGCTGCGGAGACTTTCTGAATTTTCGTAGCACTTTGTCCACATCAGGGATGCTCTACAAGGTCCTGCTTGCTTGTTTTTGTCTTCGCGGGCACAGTTTGTTGGTATATTGCAAATATAGTTGCAATTTTGAGAATTTCATTCGGGACGAACGTGTTTATTTGAGACTGGCTGTTCTCTAACCTGGTATAGGCCACACCATCGCGAATGTTATTAATCCTATATTATAGAAAGCAGCATAACCCTATTATTGGCTTAAATATCTCCAATTTTCATCGCAGACAACATTTTTTTCAAAACAAGTTGCACAATGTGTTTCTAAACGGAATTTAGGAAACCTAGACGCAATGAATGGAAAGTACTGCAAAAAAACCTGAAAAAAATAAAGACAGAGGAATACGCAAGCAATTATTTCTTTAAAATACACAGGATTACATATCAACCTAAAAACCAAATTCGGAAAACAGCGCTCTGAGCGTGGCTGTTGAAAGGCTTCATAAGTCGTTTTTTATGAAACAAATCTTGCACAAACAAAGGGCACGTTATAGATCAGCCTTATGTGTTGTCACGTTTGTTATTTTACCGAGTGGTTCGCCCAAGTGGTTTCTTGAAATGGATGTCTATTGGCCTCTTCATTGATGCAACGCAAAGAAAATGTTACACAGGAGGGAGGCTTTCGCAGCTTGAATGCAACAAATTCGTCTTTCCTATTGCACATGCTCAGCGCTATAAAAGATCAAAAATGCATCACGTACATCGTAGGTTGCATTGTGAGCTCGTAAGGAAATCGATAATTTCTATGGCTAGGGAATCAATGTGCTGTATATGTGTGCATTATCTTTCTTATCATGCACATTTTTCGTTCCTGCGCATTGCTTAGCCAACAGTTCGCGGTTGCAGCCCGACTTTTACGTAGTGCAATTCACATGTGATTACTAGAGACCGGATTATAGGCAAATGCCTATTTTTTTCCTTGCGTTCCTATCGCGCCACTTTGATATATGAGCATGAATTAGGGGTAAAGGAGGGCTTTTATAGTGTTTTTATAGTGCCTATAAATGCATATTTTTGGGGTTTGTGCCTAAATGTCTATAAGTGCCCATAAATGCCTATTTTCAAAATTGGTGCCTATATGAACGCTATTTAGCCTCAAATTTTGCTTTCAAGTACAGTTTGAGACCGTAATTCATGTTACCGGGCAAAATTGACGTTTCGGAACTTTATGGGGTGCAACAACCTATAGTTCCCTAGTTCAACAAACATCCGGGAAGCAACGGTAGCAGCAGTGAAATGGGACGCGCCGGCCACCTTACCCCACCGCACTGACATGGCGCGAGCGGTTGGAGCAGGGGAGAGGAAAGGACGCTATTTCTGCAACCCTAAATGGGAGCACGTCCCAGGCGGGAAGGCGGGAAGAGTAGAGTGGCGTCTATGGCCGAGGGCGTGGCGGGCGGCTTTTACCGCCTGGTTTTCCAGTCCAGTGTTCCCATGGAATTGAAGCACCTCCTTGAAGACTTGGGCGTGGTGGGGGGGCAGAAAACAGGAGGTGCCTGCGCGCAGCAGCAGGAATATGGAGAGCGAATGCGAAACCATGGAGTGCCGTCAGGGGAAAATAGAAAGTAGGTAAAAAAAATCAGATGTGCACATGGCTTTTGTTTCGTTTGTAATTTACTCTTAAAGGGCGCTTCACCAGATCACATTAGAAATTTTAGTCAGATACTGGAAGTGTTCGCGTGCCCATTGAAGAGCTTTGTACCACAAGAACTTTTTAATTGGTTCATTACGAGCCGCGAAAGCATGATGCCGGTAGGTGAACTTGAAACCTCTGCCACTCGCAAGCCATATTCCTTCCCTGCCGTCTTCGGTATCAGAGAAACTGGGAGCCGGAAGATCACACGACGTTGATGCATCAACACGCCATGCGCACGCAAGATTACACTATGTGCACATGATATGCCCAAGGCAGATCGTGCGCACAAGCGGTGTTGTATCGTTTCGGCGTTCGCTCTATAGTGTACTACCTGTTTCTGTGGGATGGATCCGTCTATGCGTTTGGAGAGGCTGGCATGGATCCTGTATCCTTACCACGACACAGCGCGTCGCACAGCTGGAACTGCTGTAAGGGACGATGCACCAAAAACATGCTAAGCGTTGTCAGGGCTGGCGCCGGCACGACGCGGGAACGGCGAGAACACGAACACAAAAGAAATATAGGCAGCTAAGTCTCGCATCGCTCTCGATTCGAAAGAAAAAACTAAAGAAAAGTGCACACACATTCCGTTTCGTAGTTTTAATATTTCCTATTAACTTTCATTCTTCTCTTCAAGCAACAGTTGCACAAATTACACATGTAGCCTCGAATAATTCTCGCAGTTTTATGTACTACTGTGACATACACAGGACCATTCCTTGTTGAACTTCACCTCCCCCACATTGGTGCGCGCGCCCGTGAGATAAAGGGCACGAGGCATTCAGTCTGACATTTCACCTCCTTCCGAGGAGCGTAGCGTTGCAAACCTTGGCAGACGTGATCGTTAGCGCAATGCGTGCATTACACTTCTAGCTCGAAACGCTCAAACCTGGTAAGGGGCCCTTTATGGTGTTCACACAAAGATGACAAATTGACTGTGCGCTATTAGACCCGGCCAATACAAGGCTAACAGACCCTTCTGGCCTTTTAGCGGTCTGGCTATTGAATCCTGTGCTGCCCTTCCCAGCCATGCCGAAAAGAAGCAGACCCAGGAGCGTGTTTATTCGATGGTGGACACTTAACTTACCATTCTGGACAATAAAAGGAGAGACCGTGTTCTGGAAACCGTACCCGAAAAGGGACTATTGCATGGCTATGTTAAATCATTAAGGCCTTTGTACAATCATAAAATATAACATTTGTTTGCTTTCCTGTCGTAGAACAGGTCGCGCACGTCCTTATTCGAAAATTTGAGTTTTTGTAAAAATTTATTGTGCCTATATTTACGATTTTGGGGGCCTAAAACTGTGCTTTTCCTGCCTATTTTTGGCGCCTAAAACACGATTTTTAGTGCCTAAAAATCCGGCCTCTAGTGATTACTGTTACCAATGAAGGTTAACAAGACGTAACAATTATGTCGATCGGGAGCTCGTTATCCGGAGCTTCTCTACCTTGAGGCTGTGTTGGAACAGGCACTAAGTGTCCAGTTTCAGCTTCAGTGAAATTTCCTGCAGCCACTACGATCATGCGGGGACAGATTGTCAGTAATCGCGTTTCGGCTGTGTACACGTCTACGCTCGTTTCTCCGGCGTAATGGATCGCAGTCTGTGGCATTCCGCCTCGGAGTTACGGACTTTGGACACTCCCTCCTTCACCGCGGTCCCGATATCATTATTTTTATTCGCGTTGCTTTTTGTTAGGCGCCTGAACTTCGTTAGTTTTGGTTTTTATTTCGCCTGTGTGAACAGTGAACAACGGGCGTGGATATATTACTGTCTAGGTGTCTGAGTGGCGTAGGCAAGAGGTGGGAGACGGCCCCCCCACCCACCCGCTAATATTAAAGCGATAACGTTAAAGAGCTCGTTTCGCAGAAATTCCGGCGTCGCCGTCGGCGTCGTTGGTTGTGAACGAAAAATCATCATCTTGTCCTTGACCGAAAACTCAAGAAAGATGCAAATAAACTGAATAATAAAAAATCCACGCATAACCACGGAATGAATGATGATGAGTGGGCGAAGTTCCGGAAGTTCATCGGTAAAAACCGTGAATCTTTCGGGAATCTTGCCCAGTATATCATGAAAGACTTGACAAACCCTGTGTGTATATATTAAGAAATTTTATTGATTCGTGAGCCGTGATTTTACGTTTTCGTGCAGGAGCCGTGTTTTCTTCGTTGGTCGTGAGCCGTGGTCGTTACCGTTTACATAAGCCGTGGCTTCCGTTCCGCCTTCATTATAACGGCTTTATGGTCGGTGAAGTGGAAGGATAGGGGTTCTTGTATGGGTCGTAATGGGAAGTTTGCAAAGACAAGATCGATGCAGTTTCCTCGGATGGTTGTGGGTTGCATGTGGTCGATCATGGATGGATGGATGGATGCTATGAGCGTCCCCTTTATAACGGGGCGGTGACATGTCTGCCACCAGGCTCGAAAAAAAAAAACTCTCTTTTTATGTTGGCCTAATGCCTTATCTACATTGATTAAATCTATGTTAATATAGCAAAGAAAAAATATAAATTCACGGTCCATCTCTCTGCCACTTAAGGCAGAATGACCTTATTTTTCCCATTCTTCATTTGTATCCTTTATCTCTACTTTTCTGCCACCAATACTCTAACCGTCTCTTATTTCTATCGCGGACGTGTTCAGCTTTCCATTGTTGTCCCTAAAACCCAAGGCTTCATGTAGACTCGTGCCCACACGTATATCTGGGTGGATATCGCCACATTCAATCAGTACATGTTCCATCGTTTCCTTAGTTCCCCCCACAGCATGTACATTGTTCTTCGTTACAGAATCTCGCTTTATAGCTACGCGTTCTAAGGCACCCCGACCTTGCTTCAAACAGTAAAGCGTTTCCCCTTGAATTATCATAAAACCTATCCCTCCTTATTTCGTTTTTTCACTTTCGGTAGTCACTGAGAGCCGGCTTCTTTTCCATCGCTGTCATCCAATAAGTCCTCTCCGCCTCTCTGACTTTTCGCTTAATGCTCCTTGTTGCCATGTCGCCCACACTGCTAGCCGTATATTTACTGGTGAGCCTCCTAGTTCTTTTTCTCCACTGCGTGTCGACGCTTTTTCTATACAAATACCTGAAAACCTTCCCTGCCCATCTACTCTCCTTCATTTTCCTCAGCCTCTCTTCAAATCTAATTTTGCTCTGAGCTTCCCTCACTTCAAAACCTGTCCATCCCATATCACCCTTTAAAGCCTCATTTGTTGTCTTCCCGTGAGCGCCCAACGCGAGGCGTCCCACAGTCCTTTGATTTACATCCATTCGTGATTGCACCTCTAACTTCATGCACAGCACTGAGTTCCCAAATGTAAGCCCCGGAACCATCACACCCTTCCACAGCCCTCGAAGCACCTCGTACCTATTGTATCCCCATAACGCTCTGTGCTTCATGATTGCAGCATTCCTCTTTCCCTTTGTTACCGATGCTTTCTCTTGTACCTCCATATATCTATCCCCCCTCATTTACCCACACTCCGAGGTACTTGTACTCGCTTACCCTCGGTATTTCTTGGCCCTGTATTAAGATCGCATGGTCTTCGTGATCATTGAATACCATCAATCCACATTTTGTTGCACTAAAACCTAGTCCTAGAGCATCGCCTTCCCTTCCGCATATATCTGCCAGCCGCTGTATATCATCTTGACTGTCCGCAAATAAGACAATATCGTCAGCGTAAAATAGACCTGGAAGCTTCTGCTCAACCATCGCGCCGGCCTGTTTGTGTGACAAATTAAATCCAATGTTGCTACCTTCTAGCGCTTTTTCCATCCTCACCATGTACAGCATGAATAACTGCGGGGACAAAGGACATCCCTGTCTCAGCCCCTTGCTAATGTCAACGCTGTCCTTGCTGCTTATTCCTTCCCATTCTACACAAACTGTATTTTCTCGGTATATTTCCCTCAAAAGCTGTATACAGTCGTCACCTATGCCCACTTCCTTCAATATATCCCACAAAATTTCCTGATTAACGTTGTCATATGCCCCGGTGATGTCTAGATAAGCTACGTATGAGGGCCTGTTTTCTATTTTTGATATTTCTATACACTGTGTAAGAATAAACAGGTTATCGTCTAACCGCCTGTCGATTCGGAATCCATTCTGGAGTTCTCCCAAAATATCATTTTGCTCTACCCACGTTTCTATTTTTAATTTTACTGCCTGCATCGCCAACCGGTATAATACCGATGTAATGGTTAGCGGTCTATACGAGCGAATGTTATCCTTTTCTCCCCTGCCTTTATAGATTAAGTTCATTCTACTTTTTCGCCAACTGTCTGGTATTTCCCTCTCCTGTAAGCACTTTTCTACGGCTTTCAGCAGTGCTTCTTTAGTGCTATGTCCTAGTTCGTTAATGAGGCTGACGGGAACCCCATCTAAGCCCGGAGTAGTGCGCTTAGGAATTTTTCCTTCGGCCTTCTTTCAATTGAAATTCTCAAGTACTACATCTTCCTCGGTTGTGCTCTTCTGCATACTTTTACTCACCGGGGGAATCCCCTGGGCGACCTTTTTAAACGAATCGGCAGTTACCTTTCGGATGTAACCTAGCGCTTCATACCCTTCCAATTGATTTCCTCCTTCATCTACCATATGTTGTTGCATTGTGACAGACTTCCTACCTAGCGCTTTTAGGTGGCTCCAAAATATTCTAGGTGCGGCCTTCTTCTTTTCGCGAATCTCTGTCATCCAGCGTTCACTTTCGCCTTTAATTTTTGCCTCGACTAATTTCTGCACAATGAATTTTTGCTCTAAATATATTTCCCATACTTGGTTGACTTCATCCTGTGGCCGCTTCTCCTTTTTTGCCTGCCTGTGCTGCCGTGATGCCTCACGTCGCTTCTCGATCGCATCCCGGATTTCTTTGTTCCACCAACTTTTTGGCTTTCTCTTTCCTTTCCAAGAAATAGTTTTCTTCTCTTTTTCTATTTCTTTCGTGATTACATGTAGCAGCTCACTATACTTCCAGTCTTTGCCTGGCAGTTTGTCTACTTCTTCCTCGACTTTTGCGGCTATATTTGTTATTTGTTTCTCATTTAAATACGAGCTGCCAATGCTTGATTCTAGGTTCTTATTTTCAGTTTTATATCCCATTTGTAATGTTATGCGTTTATGATCACTACCCAAGCTGTTATTGCCTTCCTCGTCTATTCTCATCTCTCTAAGTTTGTCATAGATTCCTTCTGTCATGAGACAATAATCAATGCTCGATTGCCTGTTTCCGACTTCCCACGTGATCTGTCCCTAACACTTAGGCCCCGCGTTAACTATTTCAAGACTATGTTGCTCGCAGAGATCTAGCAATAACTTGCCATTGGAGTCATCACTAGATGGCACCGCAGCGCCATCTAGTGATCATTCTGAGACCTAGAGGTGGCTACGACGCTTATTCTTCATCGTCATCAGCGTTATGGTTATGACGCGTTGTGGGTACATTCCATGTGCTGTGCCGTGATGGCAGCGCCATCGTCATCGCACAGGGGTTTCTACGACAACGACGACGACGCGGGACTAGCCTATGCCCTAAGGGAGCTTCGCCCCTAAAATTTCCGGGTCCGAGTGAGGATCGAACCCAGGCCGTCTGCGTGGCAAGAAGGTGTTCTACCACATAGCTACACCTCTGCTTGGAAATGCAATGAAAACAACTGTCCTGCTACACAAACACACGCAACCTGTATATAGGCGTCGCAATATAACATGTAATATCGCAATAATATTGCGTGGTACAAGCGTACATTGCCATCGGGTGTCAGAACATGTTACTATCATAAAGACTACGTGGTTTAAAGCCGGCCACCCATTACGAAAGGCACACACGTTACTGCGCGTGTTCCCTTAACACCACGTAGTGCGTTCATTGGAAGTATGCACTAACTGGTTGATGTACGCACCAGGGACAGGATATCGCTATCGCATTCAACTCTTAAAAACGAAGTTTAAGGGTCCCCCAATTTTTTCCGCCATGGCATACAGACCCGGAAATGACCCTAGCCCACATCTGCCTGCCCCCCCCCCCCTTTCATAAGAAGAGCGAGCCCTCCACCCGAAAAAAGAAACGTATTAAGGCGAAAGCCTTTCATGTCTCATGCTCACGTCCGTCCGGTGTCCGTCCGTCCGTCCGGTGTCCGTCCACACCCCCCACTGCGCATGCGCCAACCCATTAAAAAAATAAAAATAAAAAACCTCCTCTTCACCTCTCTCTCCTCTAGGCATCCCTCCCCGCGGAGGCCAAACCCTCACTGCCCAAGCGCGTCCCCTCCCTCTCTCCCCTCCTACGCTCCCCCCTCTCTCCTCTAGCCATCCCTGCCCGCGGCGTCCACACCCCCCACTGCGCATGCGCGTCATCCCCTCTCCTACGCTCCCCCCTCTCTCGCCTCGCGACGCTGACGCAGGCAGCGTCTGCTGGCGAGTTTTTTGGTTGAAAAAACCGACTGCTCGCGGTGCAGAACAGTTCACTGGCCACCCCGTATATATGGCAATGGATCTTGACCTGCAAGGTGGTGCCGGTGGGAGATTTCTCCTGTGCGTTGTCGAACGATAAAAAATTCGCAGCGTGCGCGTTAACTAAAAGCGGACTGCGCGTCTCTGTGCCCAGCCCGAGTCTTCTGTCTCTCATTGCCCATTAGCAGCGATTGGGATGTTCCAGTAGGAAACACCGGTCCATCACTGCGTGCTTTGCGCCCCCCCCCAGGTTTCTCTCCTGTGCAACGCTGCGATGAGCGCCAGCGTCAACGCCGCCGCCAGTGTAAGCGTTAGCGCCCGCTGCTTCGCATCTACACATCGTTCCCTTTAGCGGGAGATGGTGTAATCTTTAAGACGAAAGCCTTTAATGTATCATGCTCACGTCCGTCCGGTGTCTGTCCGGTGTCCGTCCGACCTCCGTCCGGCGTCCGTCCGTCCGTCCGTCTGTCCGTCCGTCTGTCTGTCTGTTCATCCGTCCGTCCATCCATCCATCCGTCCGTCCGTCCGTCCGTCCGTCCATCCGAGCTCTGGCACGGAGCCAGGTGGCCGCCGGGATGCGCAGACAGAACGGCGGTCGCGTCGCACTCCATAGCGCTCGGGCTTCGCTTGCGTAGCGTCGCTGTGCCCAGAGTTTGCAATCATTCTGACGGACGCCGTCTCAATGGACCAAGGCGTTCACGGAATACACTTTCCAATTTACAAAGGGTCCGTCAATTTAAGAGCTGGAACGCGGATGGCGTTTGCACGATGCGCAAAGCGCGAGAAAATACTAGCGCATGCGGCCGGAGGAAGATGAGTCTCGCGTCTCTCTGCGATTCGCGGTAAAAAATTAAAGAAGAAAACACGCACCCATTCGGTCTGTGTCTTATCCCACTGAGAGTGTAAAAGAAAAAAAGACATGGCATAATCAATGGAATGGCCACACGCTTTCGCCGAACACACTTTGGAATGTACAAAGTGTCCTACAATTTTGCCTACGCCTCTGAGCTGTCTCGCCTTTGCTTTCTCGCTTTGGACTGCATTACTGCGTATCATCGACACTACACCACCGGAATGAAACACCGTCACGTGAGTGCGCCCCGCCGGCTGCGCCGTGCACAATTTTTGTCTACATGCGTTTGATGGTTTTGTCTGCAACAGACGCAAGCCAGGTTTTTGCCCATCTCCTCTTGAGTTAATGAGATGGAGAAGAACAGGTTCACTGACTAGGGCACCTAATTAAGCCTAAAACCTCGATGACGAGTCAAAATTGCTTAAATAGCAGCACTAGTGATACTTCGCGCACTGATTTCAAGAGTCGACGGCCTTACCACAGTGGCTTACATTTTTACAAAAGTGATACACACGTGAAATAAATCATTATATAGCTATTGCATTAGTATTGCATATAGCAGGCTCTAGTTTTACTTTCAACCACGCCATCGTTCTTTTATCCTCACCGAATCCGCAAGATCCAGAAAAACACGTCGGTATTGCGTGTTTACCCAATGTTCCAAAATATTCCGCGAATTTCGTATTTGGAGGTTATCATCAAGATTTCTTCTGTTCTATAGCAACAAGTTCCAAGACTGAGCGTACCTAAAAAAATTCCCCATCTCCCGCTAAAGGGAACCATGTGTGGATGCGAAGCAGCGGGGAGATAATTAGCTTGAGTGGGAGGAACGTAGCCGCTCTCATTTCACGGCAGCGGTCCGGGCGCAGATCGCGGAGCTGCACAGGAGAGATAATGAGGCGCTCGCGCTCCGTCATTTTCATAGCGCGGAACTACCGTGGCGCCCCCCACCGGAGTATGCAGCTGTCGCACCACCTGTCGTGCGCGCCGCTCCGTAGAGTAGAGGATTCCTAGAAGAGAGGGCGGGGTGAACCGTAGGAGAGGAGAGAGAGGGGACGCACAAGCGCAGTGGGTGTGTGCGACGCGGGATGCGAGCGCCGCTCCGTAGAGAATTCCTAGAAGAGAGAAAGGGGGGGGGGCGTAGGAGAGGAGAGAGAGGGAGCGGACGAGCATGCCCTGTGGGGCTATGGGACGCGGGAAGGAGGTATGGACAAAGCCCCTACAAGAACATGCAAGCAAGATCAAGGAATGGAGTCAACGGGACGCGGGCGTCACTCCGTAGAGTAGAGGATTCCTAGAGGAGAGAAAGGGGGGGGAGCGTAGTAGAGAAGAGAGAGGGGGTGTGGGACTCGGGAAGGAGGGACGGACAAAGCCCCCGTAAGCACATGCAAGCAAGATCAAGGAATGGGGTCAACGGGACGCGGGCGTCTCTCCGTAGAGTAGAGGATTCCTAGAGGAGAGAAAGAGGGGGAGCGTAGGAGAGGAGAGAGAGCGGGTGTGGGGCGCGGGAAGGAGGGACGGATAAGCTCCCGCAAGCGCATGCATGCAAGATGAAGGATTGGAATCAACGTGGGCCACAGACACCATCAGTAGTGTGTGTTATTCTTTGCTTGCACCCACCACCTGCCTAGCCATTGCTAAGCAGCCACTCTGTGCTCTCGGCCATGACTGTGTTGACTGTGGTGGTGTTTGACGGCCTTATTGTAATACAGTGTTCTGGTTCGCATAGTGGGTGCTTCCCTACTTCATGAAAGTGACTGGAAGCGGGACGCGAGACGGATAGAGCCCCGAGCATAAGATGCTTCGCATCTAAAAAGTTTATTCTTACCCCTCCAATGTAGCTTAGGTGTTCATATACCGTCAGATCCTCAAAAAAGGCGTCGAACTGTGGACAAAATCCCATGTGCTCGAAGCCGGCGGTTCTGATATCTCTACCAGAAACAAGCACTGATCCGCTGTTCGGCTCAATCAAACCTGAAGAGAAAGAAAAATACAACTTCAACGAGAAACAGATCTTGAATGATATTGCAGTAGAAATAACAACTATCAATGTGAAAAGTCATATATAGCAAAAATACTGAATATTTACCCACTGCTGCTGCTGCATTCGTAGCGAAAATTCTCAGCCTATATTCTTTGAAATTTCAGTTTACTGTCACAATTTTAGCTGAACATGAAATGGGCAAAGGGTTTTGAAATATTGAAGTAATTTATAATCTGTGATTGAGGCTTTATAAGACGGCAATCAATGTCTCGCTGAGGCTGGTTACGATTGGATAGGTAGTCCTATCGTTGCAAAGCTGTCTAGCCATTCTCAGCGTGTTAGATTTAGAAGCTTTAGTCGTGGCCATAAGTCTGCATGGTGTCGCTGTCGCTACCAGTCGTCTGCAATTGTAACTGGAAAGGAAATGAAAACGGTCATACCGCGTCTGTGAGAGTCGTAGCAGTACAAGCAAGGTTCTAGTGATAAAAAAAGGAACATAAAGCGAAACAAGGGCGAGGAACTTACTAGGGTTTAGACTTTAAGAAACATGATGGTAGAAAAAAACATACTGAACCCAGTTGCACGACGAGAAATATGATGAAACAGTGCTGCTGTGGTGTTTCTTTGGGTGTTGTTGTGCGTTTTGTTTTGATTCTCTCTGTTATGTTTCTACGTTGTGGTGTTGTGTGTGTGTTTTGCTGTGATTTATGGTAGCATTGCTTCTGCTTGAATACGATTCTTGCGTGCGCTTTCTATACCCTTTATTCTCTGGATTATCGAGGTAGGTTCCTT
>JALIZH010015048.1:0-35000 GCA_030522465.1 Rhipicephalus appendiculatus
TTGGATCTGACGATGAATAAAAAGAATGATCGGGCTCAGAATTTCGTGAATATGGTTAGGACAAGAGCAGTTTCTTTTAACAGAAAGGAGACTTCGTGTAACTCGGCCACAATAAATCGTCTGGACATTGCTTCTCTGAATGGACATATTCGTGCGTGAATTTTGCATTATTAGAGTGTTATCGATAACTTCATGACGCAAATTATGATGTAAGAGAAGAGGACCAGCCAGATCCATACCAATGTACCAAGCTCTCCTTAAAAACATTTAATTAAAAAAATAGTCGATGGATGCGTACTCTACTCAAGAAAAACAAGAACAAACATAAGTGATCCCTATGCATCTGACACACTGAGTAGCGTAGCCTGCCGCACTTTTGAATGTGCCCTGTTTTTACGCGCGTCATATTGCCAGATGAAAACAGGTTGGATGTTACCTTACATAGGTCTAAAATACCGCTGTACAGTACGACATAATTTCTCTGGCAGGAGGAAATTAAAGCAGCAGCAGGAAAAAAGGCATGATCGATTGTTTTAGGCTAAAATAGGAGCAAATCTGTGAATAATTATTCAAATACTTAATCAATGAAGATGAACGAGAAGGTACACGCGCTCTACTATGTCTCGATGCATGAACGATGATGTCGGCTGTGTTTCAACAATTTAGCGCTGGTCACTAAGAAAGTCAGTAGTAGCACTTTCGTGTTGCTCAAGACTCGCAACCCAGCTTTCATTCCAACGAGCTGTTAGTTTCGCGACATCCTGCTGTAAGCAGGACTGCGTGGTGCGTTGCAAGAGCAAACGTATCTACCGCGATCTTCTATTGCGGGGACTGCAAACGAGCTGGAAAGCTTTTTCAATTTGAACAGTGTCACCTTTCTACACTTTGAACAGAGGCATCCCCAACATAACGTCACAATCAGATAGTATATGCTCTACAGGTGACATTTTATTTTGATGCCTTCACTGTGGTTGTCTCACCACCTCTTTAGTAATTATAAACTTAAATTTGACCATTTTATTAACTTGAGAATTTCTCTCCAATATTACCGTTCAAATTTGACCATGCTTTATCATTTTCTGTACGGCATTCACTGACTGACATGCCGCGTACGCACTTGGAGATATTATTTGTGAGGAGGGGTCTTTGTTCACTCTATAATATTAAGTTTAAAGTCCTGCGCCCGAATTCGCAAGAAATGTCATACGCTAAAAATTTGCGTAGGAAAATGTTTCAGACAATAATGATGTGGAACATATGATTGCTGTAGCCGGCTGACAAACGGGAAAAGGAATTTCAAAAAAGGAAGACGTTTACACTAGCCGTGTAAAGCTTAAGAAACAGCGAAGCTGGTCAATCTTAGAGGTTTAACGTGGCCTTGTTGGCTGATGCTAGGTCTTTCCTTGGCGTAGACAGAATAGAGTCAAACCACAGCCTGCCACAGACAATGCAATAATGTCCAAACTCCAGCACCAGAAACTAACGTGCAAACCTGGCTGTGGTAACCCTCGATAGAAGCGTGAGCCTTTTGTCGCTCGTACTCGGCTCGCGCCACGCCGGAATACTCGGGGCAGCGGCCCCGCGGACTGTCTCCGTCTGTGGGCGTGGCTTGGTGGCGGCGGCTCCTCGGCGCATGCGCGGGCTAAGCGAGGTTAAACCCAGGTGGTGTGCAGCTGTGGCTTGATTACTGATAAGCAATGGCGCGGAGGGTTTGTTGCACACACCCGACGTTTTACCTTCTAGCTTTAAGACTTCCACTTTTAAAAAACAAGCTTTTGTGAATTGTGCTCCCGGTGTGCACGAGACCAGGGTAATCTCAAAAGTGTTTTAATGACAAACCTATCCCACCGGATAATTTCCGTTTTCAGAGAAAGCCGCACCATGATATTCCCGTTCTTTAACCAAAGTGCTCGAGGTGGCGATTCCGACAAGCGACGTGAGCGTGATCCCGTTTTCCACTCCTCCAAGTCTGCTTCAGGCTCTCAACCTTTTCTTTAACGCATTTTCTTCTTTTTACGTCTCTGCGCGTTGACTCAAGCGCTATTTTACGAAATGTAAAGGATCCTTGTTGACTTGTCTCTCGCCGCTATTCATTATCTCACATCTCTGCCTCAGTGAAGTGCATGTCGCAGTAAACAAGAAAACAAGCAAAAAAAAAAAAAAACGCGCCTGGAAAGTATCATGAAGCTTGCAGAGACCGAGTTTCCGTTGTTTTTCTGCATCATGATCACAATACCTAATAAGATAGCTGTAGTACAGTGCTTCAGATATTTTTGCCTCATAATGGCTGTGTTTTGTACGCATGTCGCTGTGCACTCCGCGTTACACGCTCATCTTCAGACTTTGCGATGGCAAGTCATGCTGTTTTTGGAGCGCTAAGATATTCATCACATCGCGCTCAAGGACGCATGGCTTCGGGATGAATTACGCATCCTCGAAAAGCTATCTTACCTCTTTTCATACCGACTGCCTGTTTTCTTATAGAAGGCAGCGAAGAGATGCGGCAAATGCCAGCCGCAAGGAAGTGCTTTTTCGTCTTTCTTTATTCCGCGAAATACGGAAGCAGTCAGGCTAATTACCAGTGTCGGTTCATCTCGTTAGCTCGCGGTGAGATTTCCTATGGCGGTGGCATCTCTGTTTCTTGACTCCTTTTATTCAGTTTGTTTTGATAGTTTTTTTATAGTTTCCCGCTAAGATGTCATTTGTCGTCATTTGCATATAGAAAGAACATCTCTTGCTGCGCGTGGAGAGCTCCTTCAAGCGATACCTTGGGTGGTTACGATGTTTATGAAGTGGCACCCACGCCCCGAAGGCTTTCACATTCGTTGTACTTTTACTCTGAGGGCTCATTTCAAAGAAAATAATAGCATTTTCACAAACCATGCCCTTCGGGTGCATTGCTTTCATCATGAGCTCTTAGAACCCGTGCGATCCTCCTCAACTTTCACTAATGAAGAGCTCTTATACGAAGTAAATGGGACGTAAGCGTGGTCGCGTTCACGTTGCAGCTAATCTTAGTGCAAGGTTGTCTTGTTGTTTTATACACATTTATACCTTCCTGCCGGACGGTTACTCTGCGCAGGGAAAAAAAAGACTAAGTACTTATGTTGTTGATTATATATATAATCATGTGGCGCGAACTGAACTCGTCTACAAGGACTTTAAAAGAGAAATGTGCACCTTGTATATCGCACTCAATTTGTCACTCTGCAGGTGCCACTCTGCAAGTTTGCGTCTGATGAAAACACGAAAGAGGGGGGGGGGGGGGGAGGTGGCGAGAAACGATTTTGGGAAGAATGCATTACTGTCACCAACGTTTCTTGTTTTCAGCATGGCAGGCATGTCTTTCTACAACCCTTCATTACACATATTGTGGAGCAGAACATCGGGGAACCGAAGATCGCTTCGTTTCACAGCTAAGCTGCAGATGGGCCTGAAACCTTATTTTAAAAACGTTCCCACACACATCAGCCGTATCACTTCGGCGCAAAATAATTGATGTATTCAGTTAACGCCGCCATTCTGAGTCATCTAACAAAACCAAGTAGAGCTTTCGTTTCAAAACGAGCAAGCGCGGTACGGTGCCGCACTGTTCCACGAAACCAGCTGAACACGATTGTGTGCCTCCCGAACCAAGCCGAAGAACAGATATGGCCGTGGAAGCGACAACCAAATATTGCCCAGTGACGCGCGATGAGTGCATTCGAAGACCGTGGTTTCCTAGATGGTTCGGGAGAGATCTCGGACTTTGATCCCTGGCTTCTGTTTCTCGACCCTGCAACCGGGTCTTCAACTTTAGTCCTCGCGCAACGACCTATCCTGTCAGCTTGCGTCACCGGTGGGCCGTTGTTACGTCCTGGCGGAAGAAATCACCGCATGGTTCTTTCTAAACTCGTTTTTTTCTAAACTCGCCGGAAAGGAAGCACTTTTGTTTAACGTAACGGGAAAGGAATGGGGCGAAACTGAAGCATTATCACGCGACTGTAGCGCCCTTCTCTTTCTGACCGAGAACCTGCTCATTTATTCCAATCTTTCGAATCGGTCCTCTTCCCCTTCCGTCCCCTCTCGCCCTTTTTCCTGAAACACTTCCCGTCTATTGTTCGTCGGCGCTTAGCCAATCGGATGAAGGTGCTGCTATTGCTTTCTCTCTATATATCCCTTTCAAGATTTTTGTCAAATGCAAGCGCGCCTCATAGCGTCGGCCCTCCATCAATTCGATTCATCGGTCCCCGCGTTTCCCCTTCGCCCTGTCGACAGACAGCCCCTCAGATGGCGCTAGAGTTGAAGAGGAGCGGGGCGTTCCCGCGACCAGTTTCGAGTGCAGATTGTTCGCCACTTTGCCGTGAACCCTCACCCCCCCCCCCCCCCCCTTTGCAGGGCTTTAACCATTTTCCCGCTTTGTGTAAGCACTGCAGGCAAGGCGTGCAGCCATGGCAAATGCGCTAATCAGAGTAAAAGGATCTCGACGGTAATCCAGAGTACGGATCCACACTTTCTGATATTAATGTCAACTGGCTCCAAAAGTCTTTGAGATGTTCATTGAAAACGCTTTGGGGATGTGGTGCGAGCTGGTTTTATTTATTATCAGGGCTGCGAAGTACATTTTTTAATGTTTGAAATTGCTACGCTTGAAAGCGCAACGTTGCACGCCCAAAAAGAACCTAGGAAGCTTTATCGGACATGCATCGTTGAGTGAACGGCTTCAGCGCTACATACACGAGGCCTGGCGTGGTCACATGTAAGGCATTCGCGTCGCCAGACCTCGAACTTATCTCGTTCTTTTTATTATTCTTTTTGTCAGAGAAGGGTTTGGGTTACGATATGAGTGAGTTCGTACGTGTTTCATATGCAGTTGCGTGAAACAAAGATCGTATTGTACGCGTAAAATGAGAGGCTGGTAATGTACAGGGCTGGTGAAAAGTTCCCAGGCCACTATCCCATGTATTCCCATGGCACCGTGGCCTGGAAACGTTTGACGTGCGCAGGGTTCTGCAGTGGGGGGCGGGGGGAGAGTGCTCGCCAAGCGCTGCGCCCCCCACACTCTTGCCGACCCCCTCTGACTGAGGCTTGTGGGATGAGAACGCACGCAGTGCAAGTACCCGGTGATGGGAAAACGGTCGCCCCCCACCCCCCCTGCCCCCCCCCCCTCCCCTCTTTGCACACGCCTATAATGATGTATACATGTTTGGACATAGATGTGGTTGAGGAGACGATCATGTTGCGAGGGCGACACAAACATGGCGCTGATATCGCGTGTCGTCAGTGTATCGTGTCCTTGTCTCCTCGCCTTTCAAATTGTCTCATCAAGGAAAACCAACATGTCATTGGCAACATGTCATACCCGAAGCCCGTGCACACCTCTAATCTGTGCATCTTCATACGCTGCTGGGTGCTGCACCGGTAAAGGCGCCCTCTAAATCTGAAAGCCTGCGGCCGTGTCGCCCCTGTAACGTTTTCAACGCCCTTTTTGGACACAGACTTGTATGTTTCATTCATATTTTTTAAAGCACATATGACCTAAAATGCACCTAAAATATCTCAAATGAGCTGCACGGCTTCGTTGCTAACGGCGCTTCGTGGCTATCTACCTTTCACGTTGAAGCGTTCTCGCTTCTGTTCAGGGTCGCAGAACACCAACAACGAAGGCCTCGAAACAACGGAGCATGCAATAAGTAAGCTTGCAAATAACGTGCTTTTGGCAAACATGCACAGGAAGCGTTGAGCCTTGCAGGCAGCTCTCCCATATATCACGGCATGGCACACGCATTGCGGACGGATTCGTCGCCAACGATCCCTCGTTTTCAAGTCCCTTCGGTATAGAAAGCTCCGGCCCCGCACGATCCATGGTTTGCACCTTCCATACCAATTAGAACCTCTGTTTTACACAAACGCAGTGCTATTGATAAGTATAAGTGAAACAAGCCGAGAGATAGTTCAGGCGTCTCGTATGCCCATAGATTCTACCACGCTTGTCAGCCAGACATCTATGCCACTGCATCAAAAAGAAAAATAATTTTCACATTGCCTAACTCCACAGCTATCTTTTTTATGTGGCAGGCAGCGCGTGACCTTGCTGTCTATTGTGATTGTGAATGCGATAAACTGTGAGTCGTCAGTCAGTGGCCATGACGTCCATTCTTTGTCTCTCGTTTGTACTCCATTGAACGTTTACCGTTGTGTACCTGCACTGGTTGCAAACATATAGGAGACCTAGTTATTTACCCCCCAGCCTTTCTTTGCTGTTCTCTATCACCCTCTTCAAGCCAGGATGAAGGTGCTGAACCTGTTTTTGCGCTTCTCCAGGACCAAATGGCTTTGTGACAGACTTTAAAACGAATCGTGCGTTAAATCGCACTTGTAGACAACTTTATCTTTGCTCTAGTGTGTCTATCATTATTTTACTTTCTCCACAAGACACGTGTCAGGCTGCTATGTTCACTGACCAACCTTCCTGTTACGCTGTTTGTCCTCTTCCTTACCCCAGGATACTATATCAAGCAGCATCCATTTTAGTCATTGGCTTATTGAGTTATTGCTGCTTGCACCCATGCTCGCATTAATCTCAAGTCTCGCGAATTAAAGACGAAACAAAATGTATTTTTTCAGCTTCTTCGAGCACATGACCGCTTTTAAGATTTTTAATACTTTCTAATATGTCTTCGTATGATCACCCACTGTCGGCGCGCATGTAATGTATATTATTATTGTCCACCTACAGCCAGGACCCCTCCATCTCATATGAACGTACACAGAAGGCAATGCTGCTCCGTTCCCCATCTCGTATGTTGCCGTTACACACGGTCGAGGAAAAGCGTAAAGCGAGATTTTCTTTTCTGTGCATTCAACGAAGGCCAAGCTCTGGCTGAAACGTTTTGCCACTCGCTGTCCTCCAAGCGTAACTTGATTTCCGCTGTCAAAACTCGATTAGTGTCTCTAAGAGCGGGGCAGTCATCTGTCAAGTGGATCTCTTCTTTCCTATGTTACCAGAAAAACTTAGCCGTGAGTCTGAATGGTATTTTGCTCACTTTCCACTGATATAATTGCCGTCTTCCAGGACTTTGCTGCTCTTTACGTGTACAAAATGCAATGTAAAGGAAACCAGAGGTCGTTACGCTTGGCTGAGGCACGCGTTCATATTTCCAGGCATGTGGGTATTTTCCCTCATATTTAGAGTTCATGTCGCTAGAATTATTCCTTTTTTAATAGTTTATTGCAGAAAACGAAAAGGAAAAAGAGTTCCAGAACAGTGTTCAAAATAAATCATGAAAAATAACGAGATTATTTCAGCTTAAATCTAAAAATCTTTTCCAGGACGAAAGTGCTACGCAGGGAGTGAAAAAAGTGCCGGAGCACTTTGCATGTTATTTATACACGCGCTTCACCCTGGCATATTTTTGCACATTCGAAGGTATGTTGAGCCGTACACTGCACACAAAATGACACAGAAAATGTCAGTATTCTGTGGCTCCAAGGTTCAATGCCTCTTTTACGACGCGCTTTACGACGTAGTCTGCACGAACGGATGATGCCCAAAGTATCAAAAACCACCCAGTACTATCTCAAAAATAACCCCAAAAATTCTTCAGTGGCTGCTAACTTGCAGAGCTTTTATGGGTGATCGGCCGGCCGCAACACCTTGCCGTTTCCTATGCGGAAGACCATCACTTGTCAATCCCGCTTTCTGAGACGGAGGCTGTGAACAAGATCTACATACCTGCTAGCTGCTCTATTACACCTAAATCGAGCGAACCACACTTCGTGTTTGATTCTTTATTACGCCAGAAGACAGTTCAGTTGTTACCGTGATTCTTCCTAGCCCCAGGCGTTTTGAACGAACTTAATGGGAACACCCTTCAAGCTCTCTCCATTAAAGCGAGAAATGAACCTTAAAAGAGCAGAAACGGATATTTCTTTTGCGGCGAGCTCTGTTACTCGTGCAATTGATGTAACCACTTCATAAAGTGCTTCACAGTAAAACCCCTACATACACTCGAATATTTTTTTACAAGACTACTTCAGATAACCTCTTTTTTCGAAATTAGTTAGGTATGTATCTGCATAGTACGCTCTTCCAATGCACTTGATTATGTGTGTTAGCTATGTGTGATCTAAATGGTAGACACTTTTCCTAAGTTTCCAGAGACTATGCTAAATATTCTGGAGTTCTCGGTTCATATGTGTTCTTTAGTGTGACTATTACAGTACAATCTTGTTAATTCTAACTCGGTCAATTCTTACTTACAGTTAATTCGAACTGACGCCCTGGTCCCGGCCCAGCCCTGTGTATTTCTATGGGGAAAAACTCCCGATAACTCGAACGCGTCGGTATCCACAACGGTTAATTCGAACTGACAGCCCCTCGTTTTCATCGCTCCTCGCAGAAGTCGGCCAAGAGTGATCACAATGCGTTGCAAAACAAAACCGAACCAAATTTACAAGTTATGCGAAACAATAAAACAGCAGCATTTCTCAGTAGATGAGAATTGTACGCCGTTTGTAGCTCTTGGGCAAGCTACAAACGATTCCAATGGGGTCACAAAAGAAGAAACGCAAGCAAAATGCAAATCACTGATTACTTTTAATTTTGATTTCATTGACTATGTTATGTAAAAAAAACGTGTTTTGGAGCATAAAAAGCGTCATGCACATGAGTGTATGTCGGCGCTTGTCTCCGGTGTATCACTGACTGATCAATTAATTTCTGTTTGCTGTTAGAGCTCCATGAACCTAATTTACGAAATCACCTCGCCACAAACGTGCAGTAGGACCTAGTACGCAATAACGAGTCCAGAGGTGGCTTGGTCGGGCTCTTCCAGCGCAATGTGGCGCTATGTCTGTTCATTCTAGCGCTCACCCGATAATTCGAAATCCGCCTAATTTGAACAATTTGATAGTGTCCTTTCAGTTTGAACTAACGAGCTTTTACTGTATCGCTTTCTCTTCCTTGCAAACGAGTTTCCTGCAGCTTTTCATGCATCTTGTTTATCTTCTTTCTTTTCGTCCACGCTCCCACTACTTAGCAGTAGGTTAAGGGACTGCATGAAAATCGATAATAAAATAGTGCTCACAACAATGGGCGAAGTAACGTACTTGCCTAAGTAATTAGTACGTTTACAATCTGTTAAAAAAAAAAAAGCCCGCGAAAGGGCCGGAATATTGTTGTAAGTTCACATTGGGGTGTTATGCGTCTGAAAATTAACGACCGTTTCCAGTAGCGTATAGCTTGTTAAGTTCGTTGCCAAGCTAACCTTTCTAAATGACAATCAACGTGCTGCCTCCTCCTCCTCCTCCTCCTCCCCCCTCCTCCATCCGTTTTCCTATCTCTCTGCACACGCAAGTTTTGGATGCATGATTTGCTTATTTCTTTTATGCCCACCGAAATGTTTATGCACGGCTGCTTGTATATCTCTCCCAAGAGGGAACGCCACCATAACGTGTGCTAATGGACCACCCTGTAAATCTATTATTTAACGCATGGTGTTTGCCGCTAATTATTTACCAGCTGCGAACGCGAATTTATGCAACTATGATGTGAATGACAAGCTGTGTGAACAACATTCATTACAACGCCTCCTTAACGAATAAAAAAAGCTAGTTATGCGTTGCGATGAATTCTGCCGCTTATTTCTTTTTACGAAGTCTAGTCTAAGTGTCTGCGTTGCCTATCTCAATACTAATTCCTTTGTTCTTTGAATATAATGACTTAGTTGTGCGCCCATCTCATTACATACAGATGTTTCTCTTTATAATCGCTTTATTCACGTATGGAGCTTTAATACTCGCCGTATTATTTTTTTTTACTTACACGACTTTACAACACAACTATTTGGAAAAAAATCAATAGCTCGTACTTTACGGCATGCCACACGCTAAAGGGCAAACAAACTAAACCAAATATTTACCCGGAAATCGTATACATGATTTATTAGAACTAATGCTGCAATATCACCGCCCAGGGTCAGATTTCGCATGGATTCTCGCAACAAGTACGCCGTAACGCAGAAAAGTGTGAGAAAGAAAAAACGTGTCCATTATAAACAGCTGCGGCAAACAGTGGCATTATCATCGCCATAACAGGGAACCCGTTGTCGCGAATATTTCATGATACGCCGACCTACACTTCCTCCAAATTAACATGCATGTCTCGGTAGAACGCATTCGCGAACTACAGCAGCTCGTTGTTAACAACAACAACAACAACAACAAAACAAGGTCGGGACGAAATTGCCGGGAAGCACGCAGGGACGCGTATACGGGTGGTCAGGCCATAAGAGCCTCGAATCAAATATCGCGTTTCCCGGACAGCGATGTCACAGAATTTAGAACGAGCGCCGCGCAGAGCAGCATCACGTTGGCGAGGTACATGTAGAAGAGTGCATGACGGCTCTCTGTGCATCTCCCATCATCCCTCCATGCAAGGTTCAAGGGGGGCGCGTGGAATTTTCGACTAGCGCGAGCCATTGTGCCGGACGTTCGTATCAAGTGGAGAGAAATGACCCCGCGTCGGGCGTCTGTGTTGTGGACGGCCAATCAGTTAGCGCTATCTGCGTGTCAGCCACCGGGTGTACGGGTACGAAACGAGATATTTCATGCGGCGCAGGGGACATTGCACAAGGAGGAGGAGGAAGAGAAAGGGAGGGAGACCATCGGTTCGTGGCTCCGTGATGCGGGCAAGACACCGAAACGCAATATTCCTTGTCGAAAAACAACGGCCCGGTATTTTTGAAATGCCCCGCGGTTATAGACTCCGCATTTCCCACGGGCACCTTCGCGTGTTTTTCCGACCACTTCGCTTCCAGACGACCCAAATTCTTTCGCACTTTTTCGCAGGAAACGAGACTTCTCGTTGAAAACTTAAGCAATAACCTGTGTCTTTTGTGGCCCTCGATCATTGATAATCTTGTTTCTTTCGCATTTATTTCAGATACATTAACATATTTTGGTGTATTATGCGGGTCACACACTACTCGTTTTGCTGAAGAGGAGACAATGTGCAGCAGTAAAAAAAATAGTGAAGAGGGCGCTATCTAAAGTTCCTGGTTGCTGTGAAACGGCCAGAATGTTGACATAAAGAACAGGATTGCTGGACTCCTTACGTGGTAGTAACAGTTGTACTAACAAGGAAGGTGACGCAGTCGTGTGCTGTGTTTATGGCGTAAGTTGTAAGTTAAACAGAGCCCGCCGGACCGATTGGCGCTGCCGACACAGTCTAAGATTTGGAGTGATGGCATTGCACCTTGACCTTGATCGTGCTTCTCTATCAATGTCAGAAAACAGCAGGAAGAAACATGCCTGACGAAAAGCTCGTAACTGTGAATGATAACAAAAATTTCCCGCGAAAGTGTGCCAACATCTCAGCCTCAAAAGCACGAGCATGGAGTTGAAAAAGTACAATAATAATAACTATAATCTTGTGGCTAACTGTAGCGGCACGCAGACAACCAAGAATCATTAACCTGAATGTAAGAAAAGCGTACGGTACAGGTTCTGCTATGGAAATGGCAGGAATTTGTTTATCGTAATTTACGAAAACGCTAGTGTTAGATAAAGGCTCACAGCAACAGTCGCACGACTAGGTTAGTCGCAAAGCGACTGGTCGCAAACGGTCGCAAATGGCCGTTTCGGTCGCATAGCAACTGATTTGGCTCAGTCGGTCGCTGCTCGATTATTTCAGTCGCGCGACTGCAGTCGCAAACCTCTAAACCAATCAGATGCGCAGGAGCAGAACGTCGGCTTATTTACGGGGCAATGACAATTCGAGATATAAACGAGCAGAAGTGAATTCTATGCGGCGGCGCAGATATCGCCCGCAGGTGTGAACATCGATCACATTGAGTCGCTTTTCGACCGCCAGTCGCAAAAGGTCGCGCGACCTGTGCTAGTCCCAGGTGTGAATGAGCCTTAACTGTTGGCTAATGGTGGCTAGTGTGCGTTTCTGGTCACACACTTCGGCTAGTGTTGGCTAAAATAATTTATCTGCTCATCTAACAATGTAAAGGTAGGCGGAATCGAATGGATGGAAACGCAATGTGCTATCCATGTAATATAAACACGAATAAAGTGCCTCAGACAGGCTAGCCGATGTTTCGATTCGTCCAACTATAGAGACATCGACCAGCCTGTCTGGTGCACTATATTTCAGTTGGTCAGTGATGCGACGACAAAACCTCTTAAAACTAACACACCAAGGATAGCAAGGCACCTTTGACAAAGATGGGTCCACTCATCTAAACGTCGGCCAGTGGTGTGAGACACTCGATTGGTATTTATACAGCCTCGATAACTCTAAGAAGCTAATTAAATAACACATGTGTTCTATTATGAATATGCCTGACTCGTGCACTATGCCGGTTCATCTTAGAGGATTTCACTACATATCTCTCTCTCTCTCTCTCTCGCTCTCTCTATTTGTCTGTGTCCCCCCTAATACTGAGCTTGCAGTTATCCACAGCCATCTATAAAAGCTTTCCTTATACAAGCGTTTTGCAAGGCACAGAGAAAAAATTCAGGAGAACCACGTGCGTTGATATGGCGTAACAGAGTGAAGAATGTAAAGGTGGGGAGATGCTTCACATTCGAGCCAGCACTATTCCCACCTACGATCGATTTCCCTCAGGCGCGCGAAGAGGGCGTGAATGAACGTGATCGCAAGAGGGAAGAGCGGAGGCACGTAACTGCAGGTTAGGCCTTATTCTCCGTACGCGGGCCAAATGAGACGGACAAATGAGTTGACAACGTCGCCCTGTGTGTGTGTGCGTGCGAGCGCGCGTGGGTTTTCCGTACCGCGTGCCTTCAGCCGACTCACCCGCACTCCGTTGTCGCCAAGCCCATTCGTATCTGCGGCTTTCGCGTTAGGATTGAGCGCGACAAGTACCAATTTGGGGGGCTCCCGTTTCTTCCAGCGTCACGGTAGGCCTGGCATAATTGATCGCTAGTTAGGCTGTTAAAGGCGATAGTCTTTCTTGGGATACTTTAAAGCAGAAATTTTGGTCTGCCTGTCTGTCCGTCTGTCTGTCTGTCCGTTACCCGATTCAGCTACTCGGCCAAAGTTTGACTACTTTCTGAACGCCCAGCCAACTTGAACAGTCGTTTTCGTGCATACTTGTGAACATTGTCGATCAAAAAGCAAATATTACGCATATCTGAGGCGCAACAACAATACGGAAGTATTAAGTGGTGTGTTCTTTTATAGAAAATACATAGATACTTAATTCTAAAGACCCTAGTGTTTCTTAGGCTGCGCTGAAAATGCGGGCTGCCTCGCAAAAGCGAAGAACCGTCGTCTATCTCCGAGGTCGCGAGAAGTGCCGCGGTTTCATCCGACGCGCGATAGCTGGCGCAGTCTGCCCTCGTCGCTGCAAACAAGAGAATCTCTTTTCGTGGTCGCCCTGCGCGACTTCTCAGCTTTTTACACGGTGCCAAAAACACCGCGCTTGCGGCGAGAAGACGCTTGGTCATGCCAGGACGGAACTGGTCGAGAACAGCATCACAGGTGGCGGCGGATGAGACCAGGACTCATATAGTACGACCGGCAGAAGATTATCGTCTTTCGATGACATTTGCAGTGAAGCACGCAGATACGCGGCCAATTTTTTCTCGGAGTCTTCAAGTAGGGTCCGCACAAAGAGGTGCGTCGCGTGCCCACTTTTGCATTTCTTCACGTGTTTTACTGCGACTATCATGCGCAGTTATCGCGCCAAGTGAAAGAGGCATATTCCACTTGAGAATGGAAGTGAAAATACTAGCATGTGATTTCATGGAAATCGAAAGGAAACGAACTCTTCGCGTTCAGACGGCCGCTCTTGGAAGCTGTCGAGCGCGCCATGGAAAACAGCTGTTTATAGCGGGTGTGGCTATTTCACCCTAACATTCTCGTTGTTCATTTTTGAAACACACGAGAGCGTCTCCTGGTCTCAAATGGCCCGAGCGAACTAGGCAACGCGCATGGCCATGGAAAATAACATTTCCGACAAACAAAATTGTCTAAAAAAAGAAAAAAAAAACTTGGGAAAGTTGGTCTGCCAGCAACCTTAAGAATTAAAGAAGACTGCCTTGATTTGAGTTATACTCGCGATTATGGCTTCACAAATATTTGTGGAATTCTTTTCTACTCGCGATGTACTTTTATCGACCTTATATTTGGGTTTTAATCCCATTGTGGCACAAATACCTTGTGCTCTTGGTGTACTATTACAAGTGCATCTTCCTAAAATGCAGTGTTTAGGAAAACACGGCTAACGTACAATATAACCAAGTCAGAAAAAAACGAAGGAAAGATGAATACATTTACGGCCCTTTATTGCTATTCTGAATTAGTCACTGAGCCTCATACCCAAGCCGTGGAGCTGCTGAGGTTGTAAGTCAGAGGAATATTTCGTAAAAAGGCACTGATCATAACAGTTACATCGCACGAGAAAGATAGAAAGAGTATAATGAATAGAAGCTTAAGTATACTTATGTGGTGGGGTTTGATGAAACCGCAGTTGATGGTATGGTTTCGGAGGAGTGGGCGTCTATCGAAATGGTCGTAACGAAGCCAAAATGTTTATGGTACCTGCACAGCCTTTTTTTTTTTTTTTTACGTTTCCCTTGGCGTTACTTGCAGCGCCTTACCCGTGCACCAGCAACAGCGAAGCGCGACCCTTCATAGCGGACACAGACGCCAACATCGTAACACTGCGCAGCTACGAGCTGGTGTTCAAGCGGTTCCTACTTTACAACACCGCCCTTCCCTCCAGCGCATGCACTGCGGGAGTGTTCACGGTAGCGGCTGACCTCATAACGAGGAAACGTGGAAGATTCAGCGACGACAACTTGGAAAAACAACTCTCCTTGAAAGTCAACAACATGTAACGCTGTATCACAGAAGCCACACTAAGCCTCCCAGCTTTCACGAAAGCCTCCAGGCTTCTCTCTGCCATGCAACCAATAGTAGTTTATTGTAGGCTAAATGAACTTGTGTTATTATGGTACGTAAATAAAATTTTGAAGGAACCTAACGCAAAGGTAATCGATTATATTTCTGGAAGTTCTCGCTCACTTTTCTGGGGATAAAGTTGTCCATTGTAATCAATTACATTTTAAGGAAAGTAGTTGCAATTCGCAATCGGTTACTTATTTTCTATATCGTGTACAAGTCTATAATTATCTAAACATTTCACTGATTTTAATCCTGTAAAGCGTGCATCGCCGTTAAGTTATGCGTAGCGCGGAGAAGCTACTCACAACACAAGGACAGAAATTACGAAAGATGATTTACGAAATGTGTGGACTGATAAAAACAACCATCAGTAATATGCAAATTAACAACATTATTTATGTTTGCTATTTTTTTTCGTTTTTATTTTTAGGGATTATGTAGACACCTGTGACAAAGCACTGCTGTGGTTTGGCGCTTATAGATGGTACTTACTATGCTCAAAAAGAAGGTTACCAAACATCCATTTGATCGTTGTCGTCACGTCTAAAAACTGCTGCGCAATCCTGCCGAGGAAGCAATTTGCGCCGAAAACGATAACGAAAAAATTCAAATGGTTCGAAACCTCTGCATGTTATGCAGGGGTAGCTACAGCACGTGATATTTATTTCCAACAATGGGAGAGAAATAAAGAAAAAAAATATCGCCCATGACGAGAACATAACCCAGGTTATGCGGTTAAAACGGCGACAGCAGTGAGTGCCTTAAAAACCACGAAGAACAAAGTGAAAGAAAAATGAGCTCTACCATCAGGATAACGCGAACGACATGGTCGCTCTTATCGAAGCCTATGCGGCCTCAAAGTTCGACGCGCCGCTTACGAGCGCACCACCCTTCGTGTCCCTCTACCCCTGTTACCAAAAAAAAAAGGCCGCAAAGATTGGATAGAAAAAAGTCACAATACTCGAATACTAAATATGAGTGACGACAAAACCACGTGTAGAGTGAACGCACATTGTTTCGTTGGGCCCGCAGGGCAAAAAAATATCGACAAAGACGGAACGGCCATGAAATGTACATTAAAAAAAAGGAGAGATAAATGGTGAGGTCGGATAGAAAAGCCTCATCTATCTTCGCATTCCTTCTTTGTCGCTTTTCTCTCTTTTTTTTTTCTGCAAGGACGAGCAACATCTAAAAGCTAAAGAAAAAAGAAAATCCAACCTTGTTCAGCATGTTTGAAGCGGGTGTGTGCGCACAGGACGCTAGGTGATCGAAATATGGGCGATGCACGCGAGTAGAAGAGTAAAATATAGATAACAAAAAGGAGAACTCTTACCTTTCTGCATTGAATTTTTTTTTTCACGTCAGCATTCCGCCTGCCAAGAGATGATACGAAGCCCTATAAGAACGCTATTTCGCGCAGTCGACCCATTTTTCTTCGTGCCCTCTTTCTTGCATTTTCCGTGGAATTCGACCTCGCGCTCCCATGATCTAGGGTGGTCGATGAACTTTCACTTGATATTTTTTTTTCTTTTTTTTATTAAATGCATATAAGGAGAGGTTGGTGCCAATGCGTGGCGCCGGCTACTCCTCTGCTCTTGCACAACAGTTGTCGTCGCGTAGTAGAAAACAAACACAAACGAGGCTATACAAAGACACATAGCGCAACACTCACGCACGGAGTCCAAGTTCCTCATTACAAAAATCTGTCCAAGCGACGCAAAAGTTGACAGAACACAAGTAATCACGGAATTGAAATGTCCATACAAAACATGAAAGTTCACTAAAATGTTGTCAAAGCCGATCATGATTCTTGGGAAGTTGGTGTTTTCTCCTCAAGGATGACTTGAAGGGTAATTATCTACGTGGTGACACCGGAAGTAAGCCGGACCGGCCATCTGTGCACTAGCGGAAGTTCAATCCAGAAGGGATAAAGTAGAGCCAGAGTTTCTTGAGACAGCAAAAAAACGATACCTTTGTAATTATCATAAAAAAATCCTTAACTGAAGCTGAGCGTTTTTGCCCAAACATTGGTTCCTGCACATTTCTCGCTTAACCATAGCCAGTCACCATATTTATCTATATATTTATTTATGTGTTTGTACACTTATTTAATTATTTAGACATTTAATAAGGTGACCAACAGAATTGTATTTGAAAACCAGACAGGTGCGACAAAAAATATTTGTAATTCGGTAGACGATGTGCCTCTCACTGGCTGCTCAGTAAACTTCTTCATAGTCCGCATATAAGAGTTCCTGCAGTGAAAGCTGTAATGCCAGTGGGAAGACGTGGCAAGTTTTGCGATTTTCACTTACACATGAGAAAAATTCCTGAAAGGCATCAAGGCCCTTTCAACAGACGTAACTACAATTTTTAAACTGCGCAGGCGCTTATGACATTGATAATTTCAGCAGCATACGTTTCAGAGGTTCGGCTAGAATATATAAACGTGTCTTAGATTGGAAAATTGAGCTAGTTGGTATGAATTCATGCTTAGAACTGTGCAGCGCTAAAAAAAAAAAAGAAAAAAAAAAAGGACGATGGACAAGAAAAGTGCACACGACACGCGCTGACTCTCCACTGCATTTTTATTTCTAAAAAAACACAAAAAAGTTAACAAGAAAGAGTCATCGAGTCACGTGACGAGTGCTGCAAACGAAAAGAATTTGCCCACCTGTTGCTCTTTAACGATGCATGCGCACAACGATTTCTAAGTTAAATTACCCCCCCGTGCTGACCAAATATTCGTATTCTTTATCCCAAGCCTTAATCAATGGCTGGTAACATATCTTTTGTTGCTTCTTCTGATGTCGAAGGCCTCGATAATTTCTCGGGCAAGCTGTTTTTTTATGGCACACCCGCACTGACGACAATGATCTGCTAAGTGGGAAAACGTCTCTTGTGTTAATGAACGCTTATGTTCACGCAATCGAAAATAGACCCTTGGGAAATGCTGTGCTCGGAGCTTCACAGGTGATTTATCTCTGGCCTTACCCAATGTGCGCAAAGCTGCTGAATAAGAACACTGATTCGTGTGCACGCTGCGTGAATTTCATAAGCGGGAGCTAGAACGTCTCCCTGGATCGGAAAAAGCCGAATTAGCGGAGTGTGCCGGTGCATCTGCACAGGAATTTCTCTATTTTGAAGCTAGATGCACCCCTTGTTCCCAAAGGTCTAGCCTACCCAATGCTGAAAGATTATTCCCGTCGACGCTAACGGTGTAAAAAAAGAAAAAAAGAAAAACAAAACACAAAAAAAATGGAAAAAACTAATGTTCGACGTGCGAAATTCGCAATATGATTATGCGGCACACCATAGTGGGACACTCCGCATTATGATTGGTTAAGAAAGAAAGAAAGAAAGAAAGAAAGAAAGAAAGAAAGAAAGAAAGAAAGAAAGAAAGAAAGAAAGAAAGAAAGAAAGAAAGAAAGAAAGAAAGAAAGAAAGAAAGAAAGAAAGAAAGAAAGAAAGAAAGAAAGAAAGAAAGAAAGAAAGAAAGAAAGAAAGAAAGAAAGAAAGAAAGAAAGAAATGAACGCTCCAACTGCGTTTGGTTCGCTAAGAAATGCTTCGCCTTAAAAAACATGGCCAAACCTGACTACCCAAAAAGGCGACTCTAGAATGCCACACTAACCTGATCGTCTGTGTTCTGCCAGTGGAAACAGTGACAACGTAGCCGTATTGAACATTTTCCAGTTCTTCCGGCAACTCAAAGCAATAGACCTATTGAGTTTATGCTGATTCTGGTCATAGTGGCAGAATCTGTCAGAGTCTCAATCTGTTGAGCAGTCTCGTTGCACTCTTGTTGCATTCGCTGCGCGCTCTGAAATACTTCACTTTTTTTTTCTTTTTTTGAAAAATCGCATTTGGCTTGATCCTCATAGTTCGCAGGCGCTGCATATTTTTCTTCCAGCTCGCCTTCAGCAATGTGCACTTCATATGTGGGCATCCTTTTTTTTAAATTTTTTTCTCTCTCTCTATCTTCTTTCCGACCCCCCCTTTCCCCGCCCCTGTACAGGGTAGCAAACCGGTTCTTCTACCAGGTTAACCTCCCTGTCTTTTCCTTTATCTATTTATCTCTCTCTCGCCTTGTCAAGAGCCATCTTTCGACTCCGGCTTTTTGTCTGTCCTCTTTAAGTCTTTCTTTTTCCTTTATCTTCCGCCTTCATGTAGAGGAGCGAACAAGAAGTTTCACTTCCGATCACCCTCCCTGCCTTTTGTTGATTTGTGTGTGTTTCTCTTTCTCAACGGAGACAGAGTAAATGTAAGAGAGGAAGACGAGGAAAAGGAAAGAAAGAAACACACAACACCAATGTTTGTTTCCTCGGTTTCTTTCTTTTCCGTCTTCGTGTGGGTGCACACTGTTTTGTGGTGAAGCTCAAGAACTCTCCCAAACTGCTACACAGCTGTGGACTTGTACACCATCGAGGTCGGTGACCAGGTGAAACGACTCAAACGCGATTAGATGATCAACAACTTCTATAACTGAGGTGTACGTACAGATGTTGACTCTAATGTTCCTTATTTCATTTGGGACCAGCGCTTCTAGATGCACAGATGCCATTCGCCTATTAAGCTGCTTGATGTTGCTTGTGGCGAGTAGAGGCACGAAAAGAACGGTTACTGGCTCAGGGATTCGAGGTACCACTGCGGCGGACTTTTTTGAACGGGATGGTACGCTAAGCAGTCTTCTCTTCACACTTCGCGCTGCGGCTCATTGGAACCTCAAAGTTATCATCAGATAATTTATCGCTTTCATGGGTGTAAACCACGGTGTCACCGGTGTCGAATTTTCCTCTTCCATGAAATGGCCGCTGCAGACGATGCCAAGTCAAAATAACCAGTGTGCGGCTGGCCTTCCGTAGAAAATACGGTGGTGACTGTCAGCGGAAGTGGAAACTAAAATAAGAGCAAATTATTCGGGAGTTTTAAGGTACGGTGCTCAGCCACGAAAAGAACTTCGTCTTCCCGAGTTAAAACCACGGTAAGGTTCAAGAGTTCTTTTTCGGTAGTAGAGAGACCGTCAAAAATACTTGAAAACTTACATTTGTACGCAGTAGAATCAGCGAGCAGCGATACAGTTTTAGTATTCCGGGCTCGTCGAGCTGGCCGCTTAGCCTGGAGGTACACCATCGGAGGCGCTCTTGAGATCCGAGTAGAGAGGTGTATTGGATGCCTGCGGATTAGAAACGATGGGTTATTCAGTCCTCAGCGCACGCAACGCAAGGCAGTCGAGTTAGAACACCCCTCGAGGCGTGCAAAAAAAAAAAAAAAAAGGCACGAAACGTATCCGCATGGGTGTTTTTGGTGCCCAACACGTAGAAACTAACGCTGACGTGATGAAACCAGTCCGTGAGCCAGCTATCCTTCGATTCAACCTTCTATTTTTGCCTCTATTGCAGTCCCACATACGCACGTATACTGTTTTTTTTCCCTACCGAGATCAATTGAATGTATCAACTTCATTCGTCTTCCTTTCAGCAAACTTTATTTTTGCTCATTATGTTCCGCCGGGTATTGCTCGTCAGAAAGACGATAAAAGTGACCTAATTGCCCTTCCAAAACTTTATTGAATCACAGTATGATGACAGAACAACATGACTTTAGTAACTTTTCAACAACAGCAAAAAGAAATGAAGATAATATATTGATTGGCGAGCAAATAAAAACATTTACAAGGTTGCGTTTTTTTTCTGTACAGATGGAACCAACGGCATTCTGCGGGGCGGCCTCTCTAGAAGTAACACGCAAACATAGAAATGCAGAAAAGCAGGTGAACGTCGTGGAGATGTTTTCATTTATATTCAAGCGCCGCAATATTTAGCCCACATCTTCGCACTGCACTTCCTGCATGTGCACTTCCGGCATTTACTGATCACAAATCGCAGTGAGTTTGCTTCATTCACTTTTGGGCGAGACAGAGAAATAAGCAGGAGAAGGTGCATGTGCTCAGTTCCAACGAAAAATGCGAATACTTCGCATTTATTATCTATGTAGGCATCACGAAGAACAACTTGCATTGTCGACTCCGCTCGCGACTAGTTTCGGTTAGTCGGGAGAAAGCCATGATATGGTTGGCTGCAAAAGCTATGGCTTCCTTCCGGAAGCGCGCTCACTCTCAGTCATTCCGCCTACTTATACTAGTTCAATTTCTCTTTGAGGCTGCAGCTGCATTTGCTTTGCTTTAAAAGAAAGTAATGTTATTCCTTCTAAATTAGCTTGTCAAGAGCCGCAAAATGTACAATGAAACAGAAATTAGGGGTAGGATTACGGCAGGCCAAAAAAAAAAAGGATGCCAAGAAAAGACAAACTGGAAAGTATATATCGTTTGGCTATTACAGAATATTATTGTGCTATTGCAAAAAGAGCGCATTTAAAATAAAAAAAAAAGTTTTTAATACCCATGGTTCAGTTTTTTTTTTCATTGAGACGCGCGAGCATCGCTGCATGTTTGTTTCAAGAGCTTCGCTCTTGAAGCTCGAGGTAAAACGTCTGGTGTCCGCAAAAAACTCTCCGTGCCGTTGCTTATCACTAGAGGCCGGATTTTTAGGCACTCAAAAATCGGGTTTTAGGCGCCAAAAATAGGCAGGCAAAACACAGTTTTAGGCTCCCAAAATCGTAAATATAGGCACAATACATTTTTACTAAATTTCAAATTTTCGAAGAAAGATGTGCGCGACCTGTGTCTACGACAGGAAAGCAAAAAAAATGTTATAGTTTATGATGGCACAAAGGCGGGAATGGTTTAGCATAGCCATGCATTTGTCCTTTTACCCGCACGGTTTGCAGAACACGCCAGCCCTGACAACGCTTGGCGTGTTTTTGGTGCTTCGTCCCTTAGAGCTGTTCCAGCGGTGCGACGCTGTGTATCGTGGTAAGGATGCATGATCTATGCCAGACTCTCAAACGTGCGCGCATAGAGGAATCCATCCCACAGAAACAGGCAGTACACTACAAAGAACACCGAAACTACACAACACCGCTTGCGTGCACGATTAGGCTTGGGCATGTCATGCGAACGTAACCTTGCGTGCACATGGCGTGTTTATGCGTCTGCGTCGTGTATTTTCCGGCGCCGAGCTGCTCCGATACCGAAGAGGGCAGAGAAAGTATTTGGCTTGCGAAGTCTACACGGGGCGAGTGGCAAAGGTTTCAAGCTCACCTCCTCGCATCATGCTTTCGCAGCTCGTAATGAACCAATTAAAAAATTATTGTGGTACAAAGCTCTTCAATGGACACGCAACAACTTCCAGTTTCTAACTAAAATTTCTCATGTGACCTGGTGAAGCGCCCTTTAAGAAGTAAATTACAAACAAAACAAAAGCCACGTGGACATCTGATTTTTCTTTTACCTAAACTTACTTTCCCCTGACGGCACTCCGCCGTTTCGCATTCGTTCTCCACCTTTCTGCGGCTGCACACAGAGACACCTCTTGTTCCCTGCCGCCCCCCCCCCCCCCCTCCCACACACACACACCCAGGTCTTCAAGGAGGTGCTTAAATTCTTTGAGAACACTGAACTGGAAAACCGGCTGTAAAAGCCGCCCGCCGCGTCATCGGCCATGGACGCCACTCTCCTCTTCTTCCCCTCTCCTCTTCCCACCTTTACTTTCCTCTCCCCATTCCACTGTATACGCAGGGACGTGCTCCCATTTAGGGTTGCAGAAATAGCGTCTTTTCCTCTCCTCCTCCTCCCCCCTCCTCCAACCACTCGCGCCATGTAAGCGTGGTGGCATAAGGTGGCCGGCGCGTCCCATTTCGCTGCTGCTATAGCGGTTGTTTTCCGGAAGTTTGTTGAACTAGAGAACTAGGTTGCACCCCATAGAGTTCCGAAAGCTCAATTTTGCCCGGTAACATGAATAACGGTCTCCAACTGTACTCGAAAGAAAAATTTGAGGTTAAATAGTGTTCATATAGGCGACGATCTTGAAAATAGGCATTTATAGGCACTTATAGGCATTTAGGCACGAACGCCAAAAATAGGCATTTATAGGCACTATAAAAACACTATAAAAGCCCTCCTTAACCTCTAATTCATGCTCATATATCAAAATGGCACGATGGGAACGCAATGAACAAAATAGGCATTTGCCTAAAATCCGGTCTCTACTTGTCACGCACCGCCACTTATGAGCCGCGCCCACCAACGCACAGCTGCCGCTCCACGTTTCCCGGCGTGGCGCGAGCCGAGTACGAGCGACGAAACGCCCGCGCTTCTGCCGGGGGTGCCACAGCCAGCTTTGCGAGTTCGTTCGGTCGCTGGAGTTTCGACATTCTTGCATGGCTGTGGTTCGAATCTTCGTCGTCCACTCCAAGGGAATGACCTAGCGTCAGCCAAGGAGGCTACGTTAAGCCCCTAAGATCAATCCAGCTTCGCTATTTCATAAGCTTTACACGGCTAGTGTGAACTTCTCGACCCCCTTCCTTCCCCTTTCTTTTTTTTTACATTTTTCCCCCATGCCATTTATTTTTTTTACTGTCTTTCTTTTTTTTCTCAACTTATTCAAAAAGGTATACTTATTTTTGCCCCTGTCATTAGCTTCAACACATTATCGCAAATTTATCAATATGTGTAGCTCCTGTCCTTTCGCTGTCATTGCTTTGTTTGACTGTTGAGCTGCTTTGCTGTTGTGCGAACGTAAACAGTTGTGTGACTTTGGTGGTTCGAAAGCCAATTGATGCTACGCTAAACTACCTAGGTTGCCATAGAGTAATAAAATTTTGGCCGTTAATGCAGCATGCACAGCAGTTCTTCAAATTTATATATAGTGTGGTTCATGCAAAAAAAGAAACTCATCACGTTAGTTACAGGTACTTGCAGTGCTCCTCAGATAAACATTGGGTGATATGCCACGTACACTTCAATACGCTGAAGTGTTTTTTTTTTTCGTTTTTGTCTATGCATTTCGACATGTCAGTACGTAATCGGTCTGATGTGATCCTGTTTGTGATTTACATTTACCACGTGTTAGCTTTTATTAAAAACTTCAATGGGACGCTCGACTGTGTGCAGGTGACCTAATTTTGATATCAGAAATGAAAATTTATCAATTCGCTAAGTCTCTCTTGCTATGACCCTAGCAAGGGTCATATAAAAACTGCCATAACCATTTACCTGCTTCTTTCGCGTTATTATATGTCTACCTTTACGCATACTTTATCAGAACACTCAACGAGAGCAACGTGCAAATATTGTTAACAGTTTTCATGGCAGACTGCGGCTACAAATTTTTATTGCTCATAGAAATGAAAAGATCAAAGTGCAGCGTTAGTAAGGGCAACAAACTGCATTTGCACGTGCCTTGATTGCTAGTCGCTATATATCATTTTGTTTTCGTTGTCGCTTCCCCTTACGCAAGACTAATCTTATCGCCTTGTTTTATTTCGCAGTCCGCTTCTCACGATTGTCTTCAAATTTCACACCACGTTGCCATTGAACGACTCACGCTTTGTCTTTTCTCCTTTAGGCTGAGGCTCATTCATAGATTCGGTTGAATAGGGCGTACAAAACAACCACAAAAGGAAGTACAAGACGACACACAAAGCGTGTTCTGTTTCGTGTTCTTATTCTTTTTGAGGTCGTTGCCCCTGTGCTATACAAGCTGAAAGCCATGAGTCAACAAGCTCAAATTTCCACTATATTGACAACAGCCTTTTGTCCCCTGCAAAGTGTATCAGGATTCATGGGCAGTAGCTACAGCACAATTTCGAGATTCGCAAAAATGTGTTACGTTCTCCCAGGGACGTAGCCAGGGGGTGGCACACCGGGCACGTGCCCCCCCCCCCCCCCGAAATTTTAGATGTGAAGCATCTTATGGCGAAGCTTAATCCGGTGGTGGCGGTGTGCCGCGTGCCCACCCTTATTGCGCATGCGCAAACCCTTTAAAAAAATAAAAATAAAACATCTCCTCTCCCCCCCTCTAGGCATCCCTCCCCGCGGCAACCACACCCTCACTGCGCATGCGCCTCCCCTCCTCTCTCCCCTCTTACACTCCCCCCCCTCTCTCGTCTAGGCATCCCTGCCCGCGGCGTCTACACTCCCACTGCGCATGCGCGTCCCCCCCTCTCTCTCCTCTCCTACGCTCCCCCCCCTCTCTCCTCTACGCATCCCTGCCCACGGCGTTCACACTCCCACTGCGCATGCGTGTCACCCCTTCTCTCTCCTCTCCTACGCTCCCCCCCTCCCTCTCTCGCCTCGCGACGCCGACACAGCCAGCGTCTGCTAGCGAGTTTCTTGGTTGAAAAAACCGACTGCTCGCTCTGCACAACCGTTCACTGGCCACCCCGTATATATGGCAATGGATCTTGACTTCCAAGGTGGTGCCGGTGGGAGATTTCTCCTGTGCGTTGTTGAACAATAAAAATTAGCAGCGTGCGCGTTAACTAAAAGCGGAGTGCGGGTCTCTGTGTCCAGTCGAAGTCTTCTGTCTCTCATTGCCCATTAGCAGCGATTGGCATGTTCCAGTAGGAAACACTGCTTCATCACTGCCTGCTTTGCACCTCCCCAGTTTTCTCTCCTGCGCAACGCTGCGATGAGCGCCAGCGTCAACGCCGCCGCCAGTGTAAGCGTTAGCGCCCGCTGCTTCACATCTACACATGGTTCCCTTTAGCGGGAGATGGTGTAATTTTTTTTTCGCCATGGGATACAGAGCGAAAAATTACCATTTCAAGGAGGTGCCCCTCCCGAAATCAAGGAGGTGCCCCCCCCCCCCCCCGAAAGAAATTTCTGGCTACGCCCCTGCGTTCTCCCTATACTTCGATTAGTGTATGCGACCAAAAAACTCCACTTGGGGAATATCAATGCTTAAGCTGCTATTCTACCATCACTCCGCAACCAGAAGTCGTAATCTATTCTGCATGAAGAGACGAGCGCCTCCATCAGCACTTCGTTGTCAGGCAGCCGCAGGCGTTTTCCCTATATGCATGGTGGAAAACGTATAAGTGCGTATAATCCCGTCTACTATACTTAGTAATTCCGTCCTAGAAAGGCAAATCGAACCAGGCTGACATCGAACATTAGCTGAGGAAGGAGCACGGCGTCCACGAAAATGGCATGCATACAGAATGAACGTAAAGCTCATGAACAAAGTCTGGCTGTGATGCTGCAGTTTCCCTCAGGGGAAACGTTACACATTGCCACACTCTTTCTTCGCAGGTGTTTACCTACTTGCGCAGCCATACACAGCGCGCTGGTGACTCAGTAACTAGATGGTACTGGTAGTGTGTGTGCGTATAAGGTAGCGGAAAAGGTCCCATGTGACAGTGCGTGTTGATTCTTTATTCCTATGGCGAGGTTCTCGCACGTGGAGCCATCACGAGGGAGTGCATTGCGTGCTATCTAAACCGCTTAGCTATGTACGAGCACAAGTGAACGGCGCATTGTTTTGCCTTAACTTTCGGCTGAAGTCATCCATGTAAGCTGGCGGGATTCGGAACAGTCCCAGTAGCGTTAAAGACACTGAACCACAAATACCTCACCGTAGGATAAGCGGGACACCTTCCGGAATTTTTTTGATTGCGATAGCACTTGCATGGACACTCTCGGCTGATTTTTGCCGTCATGTCCCGTATATATATATATATATATATATATATATATATATATATATATATATATATATATATATATATATATATAAGTATAAGCCACGAAGAACAATACCCGCGGGTAACAATGCGGGAGCGGGGGGCGACAAACGCCGCTGAAGCGGGCATCAAACGAGCCGGCCCACCTCCGTCGCTCCGAGGCGTATGCGATAAGATCTTGAAGCCATGTTTAAACTGCGCGAAGACGACAACACGTTAGACACATAGAACACGCACACGCAGCGCAGTATAACAGTGCTTCGTAGTGTGCGTGTTCTATGTGTGCGTGTTCTATGTGTATAACGTGTTGTCGTCTTCGCAAACATGGCTTCAAAGTCGATCAACCAACTAGCCCAACATGCGATAAGATCCTCCCCGCCTGTTCGACGAGCCGGGGAATGCTCAAGGAGAGGAAACGCCCCGCGCGCGGAAAGACGCGAGGGGGGGGGGGTCCCTCATGCAGCCACTGCGACCTTTGGTTTTACGAGCGCGGTCGTCGCTCGCGCACGCGTTATCTCGCAATCGCAGCAGCCGACAGCGGGCGGACTGGCTTCTACGTGCTCCGCTCTCAACGCGAGGACATTGTGCGAACAGTGTCCCTGGAGCGGCTGTATGCTCTTAAACCAGCATTTTGTAGAGTTGCGTGAGATCGGATCCAAAAGAGTTAGCGGCCAGCCTCACTTCGGTTTACATTAGAATTTGTTGCTATCGCATTCACTGCTTCACCCTTTGCGGTGAAACTGTGACTTTTTTTCTTGTGAAGTTGCAACGGGCCTGACGCTAATATATTTCGCCTGCCTTTTCCAGTACAAGACGTTTCAACAGTGAGTAAATTCGCAATTAAATTCTTCTTCTTCGCATAACTCTTCGATAGAAGCTAGCAGGTAAGCATGTAGTATTGGAAAAGAAATCAACATAACTGGGTCACCAAGCAAACCCGTCCTTTCCAATTACAACCCTTGCACCCCAGTGCTTGTCATTATGACGATACTAAAGAGATGCCGCAGGAATATCTTTAGTCAAAGCAGAGGCTTGGGCATCAGGGAGCCGTAAAATTGAGAGATGGCGCCGCAAACAGCCAAACACAGAGAGCTCCCATTCAAACAATGCAATGAAAAAAATCCTGCTCAGTGAACTGCGCGCCGTATGATAATGAACGCTCGTGCATTTACTGAAAGAACCATAAAGGCACTGGAGGATGTCAAATAAACAAGTCTGTGCGGCGCACCAAACTTTTTGATTACGCATGCGCAGGAACAATGATCAAAGAGATGCCGCTGCCCGTTAATGGGAATGTTTAATCGCGTTGGTTTGTCAAGGCTTGGTTTTCTTCATAAGTTGCTTCGATGCTCTTGTTTAGAGCTATTCGGATGCGGAAGCAAACTCTGCCTACGCTTTCAAGGGAATCAATACCTTTAAAGACCGCTGTTAGGCCTGCATAGGAGGAGGCCCTCCCCAGAGGATCAGTCGGCGTGTATTTTGCTTTATTTAGTACTCTCTAGGGACACTTTATTGGAACCAACCTCTCAAACATACCTGCAGCAGGAACAGTAAGCAGTTCATGCAATGGCTTACAAGAGTCACGGCCGAAATCGAGATGTGCGGTATAAAAAGTCAGCATAAAAATTAACCTTTTGATTTATAAAGCCCTGTGTTTCGGCTTGGTATTCAAACTCAGACTCGAAAGGATTCCTCTAGCGCCCATTTTAATTGCTATGAAAAGCAAGTCAATGTAAAAAAAAAAACAAGATCAAAATAAATATGAATATCCGGTTATGTTTCGGCTAACTTATGCATATTTAGGAAATGACTTGAAAGCCATTTAAACAGTTTCGTTGCTATAGAAACAAAGTCAGATAAAGTAACTTTGTTCTTTAATAACCACACTGTTCTTAATTGCAAACCGGCAATATAGCAAATAGGACACCGAACCAACACCACTTCAGTAGTACAAGAAAATATCAAAATATAACGCGTTCAAGTACGGGAAACAGTCCGCGAAACTTCAAAAACACGCAATTTTTATGAAGCCAGTCCCACGCAATTATGCAGTTGACTAAATAAAGCCAGATGCGCTCTCTCAGAAACTCCTTTGGAAAGCTGCTACGTCAGATCTTGCTTTAGCTTAATTAATACGAAAAAAACAGCGCTGGGAATCAAACAAACACAAAACGTCGCGACGATAACACTGCCGTCGCTTTTTGCAAGACAATTTTTTACTGCCTTTACACGTAAATATATACCAGAAAGACAATCAGTATAAAAAACTGGTTCTTGCTCAGTCCAATGTTTGCCTCACCACGTCTTCGCTTGTCTTGTGTATACCCGTAATGTTGGCGCCGATTGTGGCGCCAGAGCTGTTCGTAGAGCTGTCTTGTCGTCTAAGTTAAGCAATTACCATAAAACCCAATTGCAAAAGGCTATTGCTGTAGCTTACCAGCTCACTTCCCCGTATTACGCCTGAAACATTTTAGTCTCCATGACAATGCGAGCGGGTACTCAAAATGTGCTTCAGGCATGCCTTCGCATGCCCATTCTTGTGTCCTCTCATGAGATAACACCATTGTCCTTTTCTCTCGGTTGCTAGCGATATCGCAGTTTGATGAGCTCGTGGTGCCTTGTCTCCATGTGCAAAATGGGCGTTCGTTTTCCCAGAAACGTCGTTGTTTTCTCAGGTGTATGGCAAATCCCCGCACAAGCCATTTCACCCAGGGTGAACTGAAACCCCTGTAAAGCGCGTCCATAAAAGCGCCTTGGTGTTTTCTGAATGGCGCTACAAATATGGACCCGCAGAGGTGATTCTGTGTAACGCTTGAGCGTTATTGCGCGTTGCCTAAAGGTCGCCTTCTAAAAGAGGCGCTAATGCAGGTTTGCGAGGCTGGCGGGGAAATTTAATAGGAATGTGAAAAGTGATTAAACGAATGCATATTACTCTGTGACGCGTTATAACTTTGTGCACCCGTCACGGAACATTACTTCGACCCTTAAAATTGTGGGTTGACCAAGAGCCCCGACTTCGGAGCACGCTGATCGGCGTTGAGGGTAATCAAGATTCAATTTTCTTCTGCTCTGTCGCTTTGTGGTTTACAGCACTTTTTGCCTTTCGATTACCTTCACCATATTAAGCACTTGGGTACCTTTTCTGGCGCACACTTTGTTTTTTACGCATATGTACGATGTTCACTCTAAACACTGAATGCCACATTCCCTCAATCATGTTTCTTCATTTGCCTGACCATCTGCTTGGCTCGTTCCTAGTGCCATGTCTCATCTTCCCGTCATTTTGTTCGTTCTTGAGTTCCCATGCAGCGCCTAATGTTCTTGTCTTTCCACGAGAAATGCACTTGGCTATGCGTGTCAGAACTACAATAGCTTTTTCCCCTGCCTTCGCGGAGGCAACCGTTGCTAGAATCCCAAACATGTTCGTTACTTTTGCTTCCGAAATTTCTTATTCTGTCTCTTGCCAAAGCCGCAATGACTTTCTTGCATGAAGCGTAATGCGTTTGGCGGTTATATTGCGGAAATGGGGTTCTTAATGTTTTTTTTTCTTTCAAACAGCGTTGCTCGCGCTCAGAGACATTTACCATTAGCAGCCGTGTGGCCCTTCCAGAAGTTCGATTGCTTTTTGATGGTTCGTTGTGGTCGATCATTCTAACAACATATCTGATCAAGTTTCTCTTACAGTTCAATGCAGTTCGTGCTTTGAGCGTTCTACCAGAAGACATTTCTAAAAAAATTGCAACTTCAGGCACATGTCCTATTGGCGTGACAAACAAGGTATCACGGAAACAACAGAGATTATGTGTATACTATGCCTCCTTAAGATCAAGAACAGCGAGCTACTTAGGTTTCTTGTGTGGTCGGACAAACATTTAATCTTTCATGTTTCTGCACACGTTGTTTATAGCGATCTTGTGTAATAAATATTTTTTTTTATTTCGACAGTTTGCCCAACGGCATACATAGTTAAATATACAGATATAGGCCGGTTTCCGCTATGTACATCAACAGTGCTCTATGGTGGGGCCCATAGAGCCACAAATCATAATCTGGTGGTCTCGTCGGATGGAGACCCACTGTTGTCAGGTAGCGCCGTCGTAATAAATAAATAACATTTTTATTCAAACATGGTTTTAAGTAGATGTTGAATATGTAGAATACGACATGTGTAGATATATCGGTAGTTTCATTTTTTGTTTACTGCGCTGCGGGTCAGACTCTGTAGGGAACGCTATAAGGACGCTGTTTGTTCATGGAGAGCTTGTGAAAATTTAGGATATACCATGAAATAGCACCTGAACGAACTTATGGGAACTGAGGAAAAAGTTTGTTGATGTGAAAATTCGCTGAACTGAAACAGCTATGTTGCAGCCTATTATCACAAGCTGTATAAAAGATCAAATGTTAAAGTTTAATTTAAACTCCTTTATTTTTCATGCTGCTCTCAAGAAATGACATATTTCCCTCACTCCGACTCTCGGCAATATTGACCAGAATGTCAGGGTGACACTTTGTTTGCGGAAGAAAATGAAATAGTGAAAAATATTGGATTCGCTAACACTACTGACGTGATATGCAATGGCTGAAAGAGCGTTTATTCTCTATCCTTTTTAAGAATTACTGTTCGAACACCGATTGTTTCGCATTAGCCATCGCTGAAGAAATTTATAGCTTTAATCGTTTTCTTATAGTAATTCATACAATTTACTAACCTAAAAACACCGACATCGAATCAAAATCAGATATACAAATTTCATTTTCAAAAAAAAATATTTTTGCGAGGTGAGCCTGCATTTACGACATTTAACTACTAAATACATGCGGAGATGCACTGGTCGTGTGATTTTTTGGTTGCGATCTTGTATGCAAAATGTCGACAGCTGCAGATGAGTAAATTCACTCGGAATGTGTACAGTACGCCTAAAATATCTTCGTAATGTCATATTTTATTTTTATTTTTGTTGTTTCCTATTAGCTGTCCCCTCCATACGTAAATGGCGAAGGTGGCAACGAGCCTCCGAGCTACTGGATACATGGGCTTCTATTGAAGTTACAAGGTCTATACAAATAGGTCGCCAAACTTCGGGCGAAAAGCGGTTCAGAAGCTGTTGCCAGTGACATCAGCATGGGGATTTATGGGAGCTGCGATTAAAGCTCGGCTATGTTTGGAGGGAACAAACATTAATAGTGAAAAACCAAGTTTTATTCAAAGGCGAAACAATCGTTATGTTTTACAAATGACATTTATTTCCCCAACAATATTATGTAGGTGCAATGAGCAAAGAATTTATGACAGTGTTTTATTATTACGAAAAATCTTTTTCTTAGCGCCCTCTGCGCACGCCATTATTACTCAGTGCAGCCCTTCCACCGCATGAAAACGCGTGCTTGTAAAAAATGGGGGGACCCTTAAGCTTCGCCTTCAAGAGTTGAACGCGATAGCGATATCCTGTCCCTAGTGCGTACTTCAATCACTTAGTGCATACTATGTAATGGGCAGTATGCTTTAAACCACGAGCAATTATGCGCGTGAAATGTTTTCGAACTTGCTATGTGCGCACTACGGGGTCTTGAGGGAATACGCGCAGTAACGTGTGTGCCTTTTGTAATGGGTGGCTGGCTTTAAACCACGATGTCGTTGTGATATTCCCATGTTTTGACGCCCGATAACAATGTACGCTTGTACCACGCAATATTACGGCGGCACTACATGTTGTATTGCGATGCCTGTATACAGGACGCGGGTGTTGGTAAAGCATGAAGGTTATTAGCACAGCATTTCCAAGCAGAGGAAGTTATTTTTGCTGTATTTCCAAACAGACGCGTGGCTGTGTGGTAGAACACCTGCTTTCCACGCAGACGGCCTGGGTTCGATCCTCACTCGGACCCGGAAATTTTTATTTATTTTATTTGCAGCTGTCTCGATTTTTCGGTCACGGACAAGATGATTTTTCGCTCACAACCAACGACGCCGACACCGACACCGACGCCGGAATTTCAACGAAACGAGCTCGTTAACGCTGTCGCGTTAAAATTCGTCTGCGATGACCCTTCGCATCAGGCGTTTTTGTGTTCCCCACTGACTTGCGTTCCCCGAATTATTGTGGTGAAAATTTAAGCTGTGCTGTGCGTGAAGTTGTGACGCGCGTTTCATCGTTGGTGAACGTTTTGAGTACACTGTTCAACGAGGGCAGCGGGACGATACGGATAACATTTAACGCCGAGTGCTTGCCTCGGTATCTGCGGAAATGATGTGCTGTACAAGGATGCAGCAACACACGTATGCCTGGCGACCCATGTCTTCCTAGTTAAGAAACAAGGGCAACCGTTCGGAGGACTGTGCTCGCTAGACTTTCATGCATCAGTATGCCTGCGGCCCGGTTTCCTTCTTGAACACCCAGTGCCTACTATTATTTATGCTATCGGTGAGCAGATCACTAAGTAATTTCTCGCGCTACAATTCGCATACCTGCATTCGCAAACGTAACGGTAATTTATTGGAGCATACGGAAAAACAAAGCGCATGTAGTGTCCGCCCACTTTTTGTGCTTATTCACTTGGTGCTCATTGTATGCAGTGTAATAAAATTGAGTTATTGTGACCATTGAATAAAACTGGAGTAACTTGGAAGTTACTTTACCAGTTTACATATACCTTGGTATATATCTCACACCGGCACCAAAATCCTGAGGCTACAATTACAGCGCAAACGAACAAAGCACCCACGAAGAAAAGAAACGTACGACAGAAGAGAGGACTAACAAGTGTTTTATTCTTGCATGCGTCAACATCCAGTCTGTACATCACAGCAGGGGGGAGGGGGGAAGGGGAAAGAAAGATGGAAAATGAGCGGAGACAACAGGAGGCGCAGAATGCCTGGGTTTTACTGTGGCTCGAACCCTCCTTTTATTCTTAGAATCCATCGGGATTTTTTACTTACGGACAACGCCACCGACGCCCACCCTAGGTTTTCAAAGAGATTGTATCTTTAACATTATTGCGTGAAAACATTTTCAGGCCAAATAGGGATAAAATGCTAAAAAAGATTGTCATATGTCTGGCTAACTTAGTTGTATCCAGTAGGGTCATAGTGCGCTCTGTGTGCGCAGAGGGTTCATTAAGCTACATTGTTCGCTTAATAAATAATGTCGAGTACAAGTGCAATGGATTAGCGTTCATTAACTTGTAGCGTGACTCTTTTACATCGGAGCCTAAATGATGACGTGCCGCACGCAGCAATTCAGACGCCGGCAGCAGCACACGTGGGAGCTTGCCTAAGTATGAAAACAAAGGCTTAAAATTCTCAGCGCCGCCTCGACGCTGGAGCTATGCCGCCGGAGTGCTTAGGCACAGTGGAAGGCAGGGATCGTAGTAAGAGCAGTGCTCGTCGCCTTTAGAACAATGCGGCTCGCGCCAGCTCTCGACTCCAGTGGCGGCAGGGCTATCCTCTTTCATCTCGAGTACAAATCGAAGCCAGCGGACGGGAAGAAAGGTGGTGTGCGTAGATGGTTCGCCGGCTACAGAGAGGCCCTCCTCAACACCCAAGCTCGTTAGCGCAGTCTCTTTACGGCGGCGCAACCCAAACCAGGGGAATGTCTGAAAGCTTAAGCAGAGCAACAAAAAGGTACAGCGGAATAAAAGCCACTGTTACTCTGGACACTTATGAAAATAGCGGGAAAGAAAAATAAAGACGCTTCGAATGCAACTCGAGAGGGTTCTCTGGTGCGACCCACATTTGTCGAAGAAACGAAACATCGCTCTGCCACGCGGGAGTTAAACGTAAGCCTCAGGTTTACCTCAGCTGTGAGCACTACCCCTACCGTTCTGACCAGCAGTCGCATCTCTGTCCCTGTTGCCTGTACACTCGCAATCCTGCGATTTTTGTTGGCGTGTTTGACCGGCCTTGATGTCTTCTAATGCTTGCTAGTTTTTACTCCTTTAACAGTGGGGATAGTTCACTTAGCAACCCCGCCCCTCGTGCACCCTAGTCATTCTAGCTACAACAAAAACAGGCAGGTTAGAATAAAGCCTCATTGTCCCTGTCCCCAGAGACACAATTAATCGACCTGCCCGAGGCGAAGTCTCTCGTCAGTCTTTTGTACACTGTTCTCCCCTCAACGTACTGTGTCCCTACGCAGTTTCCCTGTTAGTCTCCGTGGCTTTCCTTTGTGCCATCGGGCTGCAAACCCCTTCCCTCTTCCGCCCCGCCTCTCCCCCCCTTGTACGCTTCTCGTAGCTATAGTTTCATATGGTGTAGTACTTCGAGTTCGCTTTCATCCCGTTGTGGCCATGAACATGGTAATCCGCAATGACTATCAGTGTGCGGTGATTTTTCGTGTTTTTACAGTGTTAAGCGTGAAGAGACACGTGTTTCTGAGTGTTCACTATTAGGAACGAACTGTTCTTTGTTCGCAAAGCCAGAGAGAACCTCTGTTCTGGACCCGCACCCGCTGTTTATCTTTTTTATTTTTATGCGATCGGCTTTGTCACTCTCGA
>JALIZH010015048.1:40000-50681 GCA_030522465.1 Rhipicephalus appendiculatus
CTGAGACGCAAGAAATTCAAAGTCCAGTAAGGATTCTTCGCATAGGCGTGCGCACGAGTGGGGCAGAGGGGGCGGCCGCCACCCCTAGTCACCTAAGAAGGGAGGGGGGGGGGGGTGCAAAATCTGCCCCATACATTGACTTAATAGGGAAGGGGGGGCGCTGCGACGAGCCTTCCCCCCCCCCCTCCCCCCCCCCCGAAGGGGAACCCTGCGCACGCCTATGATTCTTCGTACTCAGGCAGCGAGTGTGAGGCTGCTGTCTACCAACGGGCATTTGACGTGATCATCCGCCTGCCTGCCAATAGGTCTGAATTGATTGGTTTCGTGGAGGCAGTCCATTCGACGGTATTCGGATGGTGAGGTACCGTATAACTCTGGTGGTGGTAGCGCGAAAAGAAGAACTTCAGCTTTTTTTCCTGAAACGCTGTTTTCCTCTAGTTCCGCACGCACTTTCTTCGTCTATCGCAACGTGTGGCCGAGCAACTTGTTGCGAGATTTGCTGCTTCACCTACATGCCCGTCAAGCAGGCACGGCGGAATGGCCGCAAAGTCTGAAGAAACAAAACGCACGGAAGGCTAGCATCATGCGGATCCCCTGTATCCTGGCACCCCCTCGCTAGATTGCCGTGTATCAAGTGCTCCCGTCGAAGTGCATACATTCCAATGGCAGATATGACGACAGTGAGCTCACTCGGAGCTACGCACTCCGTTCTCGATCCGGCCGAGCGCTTGCGATCAGCCATTGGAACTCAGCATATGTAGGACGCCATAGTGGAGCGCTCCGGAAATTTCGACCACCCGGGGTTCTTTAATGTGCACCTAGCTCTAAGTGAATGGCCCTTTAGCATTTTTGCCTTCCAGTGAAACTGCGGCCGCCGCAGCCGAAATTCAATCCCACGGACCTTAGGGTCAGCACTCGAGCACCATGACCAAACCACCACTGCGGGCTAGCATTATCGTTCACAAAGTGCTTCCTAAAGTACTCATCGGCACCTACGTTCGTTTCGATGGTGAATCGGCGACACTCTGTCAGTTCTTAAAGGTGTTATTCAGGGTGTCATTCGTGCGCACCCGTGCATGTGTAAATATGCGTGCGACGTCCAGTCGCTCAGTTTGTAAGCCCAAACGACTTGGAGTTCGCTAATTAAACGCAATACGAATTTAATACTCATTTAATAGGATGCATGCTAAAACTGTTAGCACGCAAGAGCCCCTGCTAGCCAACCGAAATCCTCGGAGACATCATGATCGGCTGTAGCTGGCCAGGCACTGCGAGACGGTTTACTCGTGTTATTCGTGAATCTGGTGGGTCAACGGTGAACAGTACACTCAAAAAGGAATGTTTTCTTAATTGAAGCGATTCATTACGTATTTTCGGTTGCCCCTAAGCTGATTTTGTTGAGCGCACGACAAACCTCGCTGTAAGCGTCAACCAACACGGGTGTCTATAGAGACAAAGTTCCCCGAGGCAAAACAAGTGCAGTTGACAGCGCCAGCTATGCAGCAAAACTGTGAGAGACAGTACGGCCCGACAAAGCATCTGCAATATCCTGTCGGTATATATGGAAGACGCTGCGAGGGGGGTGGTCCCAAGGGCGTATCTGTTGTCGATTCCTGCCTTGGTGCGAGGTTTACCTGTCAACTCTTACGCCAACGAAGGGCAATTTCTTTCAGTAAACAACGCCGTTCTCTTCATGGCTTTTACTCTACAACTTTCGTAGAGCACTTGTAGATACTGCAACGCTGAGAGTGTTCTGGTGCTACGAATAGGCAGCATCTTGTCCTTTTACAAGTGCCGCAGTATTACCGCGCCACGTTTTTCACGTTTATACCGCACAAAAAAAGTTGATTTCATACGTCCTGTCACCATCCATGCTTTTTCGGGTGGCTTCGGGCTGGAGCACCGTTATAAAGAAAAAAGTACTTTCTTTTCAAAAGACATCGAACGTAAGAACACATTACCAGGATCGAAGTTTTCCACATTAGGGCAAATAACTCGGTGAAACAGGTGCGCAGACCTATCATAATTCTAGAGAAGCGCAGTGTAAAACTGCTGTAGAATGAAATGAATTATTCAGCTGTAAAGGCGGTGCATTTTTTCCTTCTTTCTTGATTGTCAACTTACGAAAGTTGCCTTCAGATAAAGATTGTAAACCTGCTTGCAACCACTTACAAAACAAAAACAAAACAAAACAAAAAAACCATGCAACACACGAGTAGAAACTCGAGCAGGAACTGTCCCTGTTCGCGTGTCCCTGTATGCGCCTGTCCCCGTTCATTAATTATTTGCCCCAGTCTTTTTTTTGCGCGCATCAGTTTTATCTAAATCGGCTGTTGTTGAGTGCTCAAAGCAACCTATCCTATAACGCTTTCCGACCCTAATTTTTCTAGGGTAGAAAAAAAATTTAATGTTCTTTTGTAGCTAAGAGGCCATTGAAAATGCCTGCAAAAAATAAAGGAGACTGTAAGTACAATGGTTTTCACAGGAGAACAATGTCCACTATACTGGACACTACGATTTATTTGTTGCACATATGGGTACACACATTCTGCTATCTTCCTTGAAATAGTGTTGCTTTTGGTCCTGTCAGAAGCTCAATCGTCTGATAAGACACAAATAGGGTTCATTTTGACCCCAGAAAAAGTTTCTCGTGGTTAGCTGTCGCACACAGCGTTCAGCACCGCGAAGGGGGAAAAAAACCTAGGAGGGAGCGCGCCTAGCGTCCCCAAGTGAACCTCATCAGACGATGGTCCCTCCTCGTGCTCCATGCTCTTGTTAAATTCCCAGCATGCCTGAGTTTCATTTTCTATGGCTGACCTTCAAGATTGTCTTGCGACGCTGCCTCTTTTAAAGACGATAGTCTTTCTTGGGATACTTGAACGCAGAAATTTTGGTCTGTCTTTCTGTCTGTCTGTCACATGATTCAGCCACCCGGCCAAAGTTTAAGCACTTGCTGAAACACCCAGCCATCTTGAACTGGTAGCTGCGTTCATACTTGTGAACATTGTCGATTACAAAGCAAATATTACGCATATATGAGGCGCAACATCAGTAAGTAAGTATTAGGTGGTGTGTTCCTTTACTAGAAAATACATAGATACGTAATTCTAAAGACCCTAGTGTTCCTTACGCTGCGCTGAAAATGCGACGCTGTGCACGAAAAAGCCCTCTGCCGACGATATGGTGCTGCCACCTGGCAGTGGCCCTAGGTTCTGCGCAAGCTCACGTTTCCCGACGCCACTGCCAGATGGCGTCCATATGCCAGGACAGAAATTGTACGAGAAAAACATCACGGGTGGCCGCGGATGAGACCGGGACTCATGTAGTACGGCCGGCAGAAGACTATCGTCTTTCGACGATATTTTCAGCGAAGCACGCAGATACGCGGCCAAGTGTTTTCTTTTTAAATGCGAATGCATTTCATAGTCGGGCTATGTCAGGCATCCGGCTTTGTGCGGCGCTGGCGTTGTGCGGCGTTGGCGTTGTCCGATGCAGGTGTTTTCTCTCCGCTCTGAGTGGAGAGGAGGAGCGCGCTCTGACGCGTGAGGGCGCTCGCATCGCGGGAGCTCGGCGGAGCTATATATGAAAAAAAAAGAGAGAGTGAGTGGAGAGGAGGAGCGCGCTCTGACGCGTGAGGGCGCGCGCATCGCGGGAGCTCGGCGGAGCTATATATGAAAAAAAATTTAAAGAAAATAAAAAATAAAGAAACACAAAAAAAAGCAAAAAAAAAGGCGCTGCGCCGTGCCCCCCGACCGGGCTGCAGAAATTAGGCGCCTTTTCCTTCTTCGAACCACAACCACCATATATAAATGGAGTGAAGCGCGCGTGAAATGCATTCGCATTTCCTCACGATTCCCTTCGGGGAGGTGGGGGGCATTTTTTTTCCTTCCGTGTTCAGCACGATGTGTGCCAATTGCATCCTGGTGTCCAGTATACTGGACATAAATACATTCTCTCATTGCCTGCAAACCTCTGATTACAAACAGTACTTATTTGCAACAATGTATCAAGAAGACATATAGGACAGCACGCACGATTTAAATTATTTGAATTTCGCGAAGAGAGCTCCTAAAATAATTTTGTATACTTGACCACATCGTGCGCGCGCGCTTCCGTGTGTATGACACCACTACTCTGAGGCGCCCCCATCAGAAAATGGGGCTTAAGGAGAAACTACATCTAAAAATATGTTGCTGGACTCTTACCGAAGCTGCCAAAGTGGTTTCGGTTCCGATTGTAGCTCTGCTTGCTTTTCTCCCCCACTTTTTTTTTTTTGTTATGTACAGTACACTGGTCGCGGGGTCGGAAAGGGATAAAGAGATAATCATCATATCCACTAAGGCAGCAGGAATGCATTGCCATGGGCTATCTGCTTCTGCGGGGACGCAAACGTTGAACCATGTGGATAGCGAGACATGGACGAGACGCTCGCAGTACGTCTTACTAGACGGCACGCTTAGCCCGTTAAACACGCGATGCCACTCAGCCTCACTTTGTTAGCCTCAGGGTAGAATCGATAAGCTCTCCCTGACATCCTACATCCTCCGGCAACTGTCGTTGCCCGCTGTCACCAAGAAATATGTGTGGACGACGGCAACACCCCCTCCGACACGAAACAATGCCTGGCCTAAGTGCCACCACCGATCGCACTCTTGGGCCGGTATAGTGTTGCGATGCGATTTCCGGCGGTAATGCATTTTCATGCTTTTCGCACTTGTCAATAAGTGATGAAAGCGACAGTCCACTCTTGCTCTCAATGAGATGAGACAGCCGTTAGCAGCCGATGATAAGACTGCAATAGAATCGAGCGTGAGACGTCGCTACAGGATACCGGCCCTGACTTTCCTCTGCATTTTATGTGAGCTCATGATTTCGCACTTCATTTCAAGGGCATTTAAGAGCATTTAAGGCCATAAAAAATGCGTCGAAGATATCAAATCTCATCGTCGGTGTAATTTTGGCACATCTATTCGCGCTTTCTCCCAGGTATTTTCATTATGATATGCGAGAGAACGCGCAGCCTCTTTGTTTCTTACGCACGCGCGAACACAAACCTTCGGCACACACACGCATGGTCCCCGGGGTACAAGTCACCTAAGGAGAAAAAGTGAAGAAAATCGCTTTAGCGTTTGAGTCGTCTTAAGTATACAAATGCCTAGGGAGCGTGTGATTTTCATCTTGCGTTGGTTGTTTTTGTTGCTAGCGTTCCTCTCTCTTCCTAATTTACTCTGCCCATTCCACCTTTTCTTCAATCACAGTTTATGGTATTCAACAGTATGTTCGTCTGGTGTAAATCCCCAACTTTCCTACCCTTGCCCTGCCTCTCCGTGTCTGCTCACTAAAATGTCGAAGGAAGATTTTTTTTCCAAGATAATTGTTCTAAACCGCAGTGTGAGAGCGGCATTCAGTGTAAAAGATATAAAAGTGATAAGTTAAATAATGACATAAACAACAGCGGCAACAACGACGCAAAAAATTCAGCCAGCTCCTCTTCGCGGACATCGATGGAACCGCGAAGTTGGCGGCGTTTCCTTTGTCAGGCTAACGCATTTATATGCTTTGCAAGTCTTTTAGATATGTTGTATCACTGCTCTTTATTAAGCGCTCTTTGCTAAGCTTCGCGGAGGTAGTATGGCCACCACCTTATATAACCACAAAGTATCACGTGACAGTGTTGTGACTATGGCGACGCAGAAGCCCTTTGTTGGGCTAACTGTTGCCTTCTTCCTTTTAAGTGGAAGTTGCGTGTAGTGTCATTTACCCAATCGCTTGCGGCACAAACGCGTTTATGATGATAATAGTTTTTTGATAGGCCGCACAGATTTCTGCGGCACATACCCGTTTGTTAGGCGAACTGTTGCCATGATTTTAAGTGGACCAGTGGTGAGTAGCGGGATTTACCTAATGACTGTGGCGCATATCCGTTTATGATGCCCACATTCATTACCATGGTTTCCGGACAGGAAATGATCGAGTAAGAACAGATTCGTTGTTAATAACATGTTATTTTTCATCGTTCACTGACTCGCGCAAGCACACAGGGACAAGAAGAGACTTACAAGGACAGGCGCGATCTAACAACTGGTTTATTATTCAGAATACACACATATTTAACAACCCAATGATCTGCTCGATCAGGTTAAACAAACCAAAATCAAGAAAAGTACTCAATGCATCGCATGAACACACGTCTTAACATGCTGATATAAGCGACAACTCTTTTTCAAGTGGAGCAACCGAGGGGTGACTAACACACTTATCTTTGTGCTTTTCGATGTGATAAGCCTCCTGATCGAGCAGATGATTGGGTTATTAAATATGTGTGTATTCTGAATAATAAACCAGTTGTTAGATCGCGCCTGTCCTTGTAAGTCTCTTCTTGTCCCTGTGTGCTTGCGCGAGTCAGTGAACGATGAATTTGTTCCAACTAGGCCGTATTGCAGTTTTGCTTCATGTTATTTTTATCTCACTGTACTTTTTTTTTCCTTTTCATGTAGTGTTCGAGGCACTGACGTAGCTCTTTTAAGCCGTATGACGAGAGCGCCAGTGGAGAGCTTATAGATCAGATGCAATCATATAGCTCTGTCAAGAATCCTTATGTGTAAAATACAAGTCTCTCTTTAACTATGAGCAAATGTCTATCTATGTAATATTTGTCCACCGGGGTGATACAGTGGTTACGATGCTCGGCTAATGACCCGGCACTCGCGTGTTCGATGCCGGCAGCGGCGGTCGCATTTCGATGGAGGCACGCGTAATGTGCGATGCCAGTGCAGGTTAAACAACACGAGATCATCTAAATTTCCAGAGCCCTCCACTACGGTGTGCTTCATAATCATATGGTAAGTTTGTCATGTGAAACCGCACAACTTATCTATGTCATGCATACTCACTAGAACAAATTAATTGCAGACGTAGTCACTTCCAAAATTATTCCGCTTAAGGAAATGTCTTTGTCGGGAATAACTAGGTGGGCAGAGCCTCCGAAGCATTGTAGTATTTCGATATTGAGATATATCCTTTAATTAGCGCTGGTTTACATAACAGGAACGGCATTCATTCACAATCAAAGCTAAAGGTGTTCGTAAATTTCGAAAAAAAAAACATTCATCCTTTTTTGCACGCTCTCTGAGCTTAAAACCAGTATTCCTTGTTTTTTTCACGCTCCCTATCTTAAAGGATAGCGCAAGCAAAGGATGATGACCCGTCTTACGGCGAAACCCTTTTTGGAAGAAATCATGATGCTTTAGCCACTCTCTCTCTCTCTCTCTATATATATATATATATATATATATATATATGCACCTACGCGAGGGCCCAGAGTGAACGTCGCCCGAATCGCTGAAACCACAACTGTGTTTTCTTCCGTTCTTCTTTTTCGACGCCAGCAATCTCCCCCCCGACTCTCAAGGTGGAGCTTGTTCAAGGAAGTTGATCCGCCCTGTCAACAGGCGCACACGCATGCCGAGATGTAGCAGGCACATCTCTACCTGCCAACCGTAAGCCTAATAAACGACTCTTCTTGGCTTTTGGGATTCTCGCTCGCCAAAGCTCTCTACAAACGTCTGTCTCTCGAAGCAACATTGACACCTCGGAGGAGCGAGCTCAGACGTTAGGGCTCACGGAAGACTGCTATCAGCCGAAACACAGGTCTTCAAAGGAGCGTGTGGAGGACGGGATGCGATGTGCTCCGTTCGGATAATAACATAGAATAAATGGATAACATGCCATTCCCAGCGTGCGTCGACTGATTTCAGAGGGCTTACCAGTTCATCACACGTAAAAAGACAGGTTAAACGTGGGCACTTCATTTCTTCCATTACCACTTGATGGACATAATTCTTCACTTCGCTATCGCTGGCTGTATGCTGTAGCATAAGACAATTCGAATGTTATCTAATCTTAGTTGCAGAGCACGCAGTCTTGGATGGCAACACTCATAGAAACAAGGGTACAAGCACTACCCAAATAACGCTACCATATGTCATGCTATGAACGGTTAGAGTACGTAGAAAAACAAGAAAACAACAAACACAACTACTTAGTTGACACTATCAACAAGGGTGAAGTCTCTCAGCCCCTCTGAGCACCCACCATGCTGAAAGTCAAATTCCCCTTGCTGATAAGGAAAGAGACGGCGAGACGACGTTCTTAATTGCGTAAAGTTGAAAACCGCCCCAGCCGTTCCCTGGTCTTTTCGATGAATGATGAAAGGTAGATCCGGCCTCTGAGGAAATACCTGATTGATGACAGGCAGCTTATTTTTTGCTATATTGGATAGTCTTTAGCGTTGAGGCACTTAAAATTTTTCCTTGCCATGACAGTGTCGTAAGTCATGGCAGTGTTCCTGATATAATCCACTAGTTCGCGGCGACGGCCCCAAATATAATATTGCCGCATTCAAGAGATGCCGAAACACTTTTAAAAATATGACATTGGAGCATGTAAGAACAGTTTGACCCCTTGTGATTTCGAAAAGCGATGTGGTAGTTCTCAAACGTCAACGAAAATTACACTTTTTCGAAAAAAAAAAACAGATGCTGTAGCCGCAGGGCTTCTTGAGATGCGTAGCGAACGTGGTGACGTCATGCTCGGTATGTCGTGTTGTCTGCAACAGCAGTACTGCTGAAGCGTGGCCTCCTCAATGAGCTCCGGCAACGCCATGTCCCGAGTTTTTGTTACTCCAGATATCGAAATCCAGCTGCAGAACTTTCATCTTCGCTATTCCTACTTGAGCCTCCCTCCCATAAACAGCGCTCTCGCAGTTTTGATCAGTGAGCGGTAGGAAGCTTCCGTGAGAATGAGCACGGCTACGCCAAACAGGGGAACCGAAAATAACGTTGGTTTCCACGCCCACTTTTCTGCGCGCCTGCGTGGGCGGAGCAAGACAAACTTTTCTATCGCGTACTGTGAAGCTCCCGCTGCAACAACCGCAAAAAAAAATTACGGCATCGTCGACAGTAATGTCGGTCCTTGCAAACCACTTTTTGTCGAATACTAAAATCTGTTCAGCTTCCCTTTAAATATCAGATTTTGTCACTTATGACGGCCTTTGTGGATTCATTATGACAATTTGGCAGCGCAAACAAACGGGACGAAATCAGAAGGTACCCAACCAAGCGCAAACTAAAACTTGGGATTTAATCGTAGCAGAAATATATACAAGAAAATACGACGGGGAAAGAGGGTTACAAGGGGAAGGGTCAACCGACACCAAGTGTCGTCAAGAAACGCAATCTCGCGGAGGGTGAACTGACACATATCACTGCTCTTCTTTATAAAAAGGCTTCAGCAATCTCCCTAGTCCTCGCCTCATGATAGGCATAAAAAACAGACGTGCGTGAATATTCTGGTGCGCAACCACACTCATCTTGATCCTCATCCACTACAACAGTGGGCAGCTACTCAGGTGCGCACGCGTAATGGGTATCTTGCAACACTACTTGCACTAGGTGCCCAAACAGAGTTTGCTGTGGTTCCAATGGAGGTCACTTCATCAGTTCACGCTCTGACAGGCCCGTTGTTTTCTTCGTAATTTTTTTTTATGGCTAGCCTTCAGTATGTATCTACACGGCTGTCAGTGGGCTGTGCACCAATAACATCAGGACCTCAACGTAGGCTACATTTCGCTGCTGAAAAAAAACAAAAAAAAAAACATCACAGCTTGCCTACTCAATCGTTGGAAAGTGGCCGAGACGTCAGAGGAGCTTCGTAACACCGAGCGTGCTCGCAGGGGAACGAGTTTTGCGCAGTCATCGAGCGCGTCGCGACAGCGGGGGGTTTTTAAGTTTCCTCGTTGACGACTGCTGACTGAGCGCTGTCCAGGATGGCAACCCCGAGTGCAATTTCCGCTTGCGTACATTGAGGTCCCCACTCCTCCGCCCCGCCGGCCGTATCAAGAGGGCACTCCTATATGTATCTGCGTTCCAATGTTTCTGCTGCCTCGGCAGCAGATATCGAACGGCAATGCTGCGTAGTAGCCGCAAGAGGGGATCACAGAAGATCTACAGCTTACTGGTCGCTCGCACTTGATGCGTTGGCCTTCACGTTCCGTGTGGTGCAGCCCATATGGGAGCTTGTTGGCTGCGCTTTTTCTTTAGGAAATTTTAAGACGAAAGAATACGGCACATCAGGATTAAGCAAAAGGCTTCTGCTCACAGTATTATACTGCCTATACAAAACAATTAACGTAAATCCTCTGAGTCGACGTTTGTGCTAGAGTTGCTTTCAGTGTAAATATGGCCACAGTGTTTAAACTAAGCGAGCACTTCTGAAAGTTTTTGGTTAAGAAGACTGTGTGTAGACGTGTCTACCATCTGTCGAAAACAGGAGTTTGTTAGAAGCTTCCTATCTTTACCCTTCAAAAAACTGCGTGTGAAAGAGCAAGCCGTTCTTGTGCCTACATGGGTAAACTAAAATACGGAAATGCTAGCGGAATTACACGGTGCTGAGCACATACATGAGGCCTGATGATGTTACACACGTACCCTTGATCTTGTGAGATGAACGTGGTGTAATTAAATATAGATAAACGTCATCACCTTGTATATACCGATAGCTGCGTTCACGCATCAGGAACATGTCGCATAGTTCGCGCAGAATGTTCTGAATTCCGCATCCCTGGCCTTGGAAACAACAGCAACAAGAACAACAACAACAAAAACAGTCAGCCGTGTAAAAC
>JALIZH010015049.1:0-47334 GCA_030522465.1 Rhipicephalus appendiculatus
TTCTAGCGTTCCTGCTTTAAAAGATCAGATGTACGATGCTATAGAGTGGCCAGTGCAATTGGGCGCAATTCCTTCCCTGTTCGCCCGCTCACTTTTACATGAACGGATTACCTTCTTGTTTGGGTCTTCCGAGGTTCATCTTTATTGCTGACGATGTACTGAGATACATTGGCGCATTTATAGACAACAAAGATGTTTGCCGTACGCTGCGAATTACAACTGGGGGCCTATCGTCCATAATACGCATAGACGGTACCGTAAAACCGCCGCTACTCCTCCTGCAGAAGCGTCGAATGACGCATCTTTCCTTCATAATCGCTTTGTATATTGAACGCCATCGGTCCCCGAGCGAGCACCTGAGTGGCTGCGCCCGTGTCTTCCTTTATGACGTTGATACAAGAAGCGCTCCTTCTTCAATGTCTTATTCTTCACTGCCAACGTACGACGGACGGTGTCACTCGAGTAAGGTAGCAATCGGACGTTTTGGAATCGACGCTTACTGAAACTACCAGCGCTAAAACGACGGAGCACACCGGTTGAGCCCATGGCAGATCATGTGGGGACAGTCCTTTATTCGATAGTGTTGTCATTATTATGAGGCATGAAGGCACAAGGGTTCGGGAATATGCTGGAGCCTTCTTCATCAAAAGCCAGCGTGATGATTGTTTATCTCACCGCAATTTTTTTCAACGGACATAAAGTTTAGTGCGCATATGCGCACATGCTGTTGATTTTTCGTGTGCTCCCCTTTTTCAATAGAAATTTCAGTTGTGAGACAGCGCTCACCTTGCATCCTCTGTGTGTTGCGTTGTCTTCACACACTTTTTTTAAATAAGGCCGGACTGCGTGGTGTAATTGGACCCATGGTGGACCGGCTCTGCCTCACTGTGCCGTTCATTGTTGGGCATGGCTTTTAAGCATTCATACACCTTCATAAAATTGAGCCATGCTCTGGTTGTGAGCATAGGTTGGCGTTGTAAGTGTGATCAATTGTGAAAAACAGCAACTGCCATCGCTTCCAGAAATCCAGAGAGTTTGCCAACAAATTAACTAGCGGGTGAGTAAAAAAGTCACAGTTTCACCGCAAGGGTGAAGCAATGAATGCGATAGCAAAAAATTGTAATGTTATACGAAGTGTGGCTGGCAGCTAACTCTTTTTGGATCCGATCTCACGCAACTCTAGAAAACGCTTGTTTAAGAGAATTCTCTTCGCGTTGAGAGCGCAGCACGGAGAAGGGTACACCGGCCCCCCGCTGTCGGCCGCCGAGAAGGGGAGATAACGCGCGCGCCCGCGCCCGGGCTCGTAAAATCGAACGTCGCCCCCCCCCCCCCCGCCCGCTGTCGGCCGCAAAGAAGGGGAGATAACGCGCGCGCCCCCGCTCGTAAAATCGAAGGTCGCTCGAGGGACCCCCCCCCTCCCCCTCGCGTCTTTTCACGCTCACGAACGACGGGCGGGGCCGGGTATATATATACATATATATATACGGCAAATGACGCCGACGCGGACGCCGACGCCGACGGCGAAAACCAGCCGCGAGTGTCCATATAATTGCTATCGCAATAATTACACCATCTCCCGCTAAAGGGAACCATGTGTAGATGTGAAGCAGCGGGCGCTAACGCTTACACTGGCGGCGGCGTTGACGCTGGCGCTCATCGCAGCGTTGCGCAGGAGAGAAAAACTGGGGAGGCGCAAAGCAGGCAGTGATGGAGCAGTGTTTCCTACTGGAACATGCCAATCGCTGTTAATGGGCAATGAGAGACAGAATACTCCGACTGGACACAGATACCCGCACTCCGCTTTTAGTTAACGCGCACGCTGCGAATTTTTATTGCTCAACAACTCACAGGAGAAATCTCCCACCGGCACCACCTTGGAGGTCAAGATCCATTGCCATATATACGGGGCGGCCAGTGAACGGTTGTGCAGCGCGAGCAGTCGGTTTTTTTCAACCAAGAAACTCGCTAGCAGACGCTGCCGGCGTCGGCGTCGCGAGGCGGGGAGAGGGAGGGGGGGTGAATAGGAGAGGGGAGAGGGGGGGGACGCGCATGCGCAGTATGAGTGTGGACGCCGCGGGCAGGTATGCCTATAGGAGAGATGGGGAGTGTAGGAGAGGAGAGAGAGGGGGGGACGCGCATGCGCAGTGGGAGGGGTGTGGACGCCGCGGGCAGGGATGCCTAGAGGAGAGAGGGGGAGCGCAAGAGGGGAGAGAGGAGGGGAGGCGCATTCACAGTGAGGGTGTGGTTGCCGCGGGGAGGGATGCCTAGAGGAGAGAGAGGGGGAGAGGAGGTTTTTTATTTTTATTTTTTTTTGAAAGGTTTGCGCATGCGCAGTAAGGGTGGTCACGCCGGCACACCACCACCGTATTAAGCTTCGCCATAAGTTGCTTCACATCTAAAAGATTATTCAAAGAAGCACCATTTCGTGTGGCCACGTAATCATATGTGGCACTTTCGGGACGTGACTGAGGGAGGTGACCGCCCAGCAGCGCCGCCAGCGCTGCAATTTTCCGGGTTTTGCACGCGTTTTGAATCGCACTTGATACTAGTCATACTAATCAATGTTAAGTATATTTCTTCGTCCCTCGTTTGCATCATCAGTAGCGTTACTTGGGGCTCGACAACTGCAGGTGGATGCAGAAAAAGCGACGTGTGTAAATTTCATGTCACTGCTCCTTTATTATGTCCGCAGCCAGAAGGGTGACGGTAGTTTTGTACAACGCGCACATGTTAAGTTTTCAGCCAACGCGAACGTCGGCCATGAAGTTATGGCATTGTGTGTATATATATATATATCTATGTACATACATATTGTCACGTGGTCGTGACGTCGACGAAGGCTACAGTCGGCGTGTCAAAGAAGAAACTCTTTATTAGGCCGAACTTGTGGCCGGAAAACTGAAGGTCAGGCTACAGCACTACACACTGGCAGTGATAGCGGCGAACAAAGCGTCGGCCGTCGATCAAAACTGTACATCGCTGGAACGCGCCGGCTTTTATAACGCACGCGTCGAACATTCTAGCCTTATCACTAGTCGTTGCGGAAGCTCTGGAATAATCTTGAGTGTTAGCGTCTTGCGTGCAATCTTAACAGAACGATCTACTACAAGCGAGAAGCTTCTGGAACAATAAGGCGCGGTCTGCGCCGAGTACTGCTGATAGTCTTTGTGGGCGGAAACCGAATACAGTGAAAGAAACGCGCGTGGCAATGCCCCCCTCTGAAAAAGCATCGTCCCGATGCTTAAAACAGAACACGGGGGGGGAAATCCATGCAACAATAAATAAATCAAGAAAGCACAATAAACAATAAGCACAAGCTACAAAGTCCAATGAAAAAAAGTAGAGTCCTCAGGTTCACTAACGCGCGTAAAACGGCTTGAGGCGCACTACATGGACGACTTCAGGTCGCGCACGGCGCCGTTGAGAGTTCGTAATGCCGTCGGGGACAACCTCGTAGTCGAGTGTGCCGAGACGTCTAAGTACCCTGTACGGTCCGAAGTAGCGTCGCAGAAGTTTTTCACTTAGTCCGCGTCGGCGTATCGGCGTCCACACCCAAACACGATCGCCGGGCTGGTATTCCACGAAGCGTCGTCGAAGATTGTAGCGGCGGCTATCGGTCGTCTGTTGATTCTTGATCCGCAGGCGGGCGAGCTGTCGCGCTTCTTCGGCGCGCTGTAGGTAGGCGGTCACGTCGATGTTTTCCTCGTCGGTCACGTTCGGTAACATGGCGTCGAGCGTCGTTGCCGGGCTCCTTCCGTAGACCAACTTGTATGGCGTCATCTGCGTCGTTTCTTGCAAGGCCGTGTTGTATGCGAAGGTCACGTACGGAAGGATGGCGTCCCACGTCTTGTGTTCGACGTCGACGTACATGGCCAGCATGTCGGCGATGGTCTTATTGAGACGCTCGGTCAGGCCATTAGTCTGTGGGTGGTACGCCGTAGTCCGGCGGTGGCTTGTGTGGCTGTACCTCAGGATTGCCTGAGTTAGGTCCGCCGTAAAGGCCGTACCTCTGTCGGTAATGAGGACCTCTGGGGCGCCATGACGCAGTACGATGTTCTCGACGAAGAACTTTGCTACCTCGGTGGCACTGCCCTTGGGCAGGGCCCTTGTCTCGGCGTAGCGGGTGAGGTAGTCCGTTGCCACGACGATCCATTTGTTTCCGGAATTCGACGTCGGGAACGGCCCCAGTAAGTCCATGCCGATTTGCTGGAACGGTCGGCGAGGTGGCTCGATGGGTTGCAGAAGTCCGGCTGGCCTAGTGGGTGGTGTCTTCCGTCGCTGACAATCTCGGCAAGTCTTCACGTAGTGGGTGACGTCGGCAGTGAGGCGAGGCCAGTAGTACTTTTCTTGTATCCTCGCCAGCGTGCGGGAAAATCCAAGGTGTCCAGCCGTCGGGTCGTCATGCAGAGCATCCAGAACTTCTGGACGTAACGCTGAAGGTACCACGAGGAGGGAGTCGGCCCGACGTGGCGAGAAGTTTTTTCTTTTAGAAGAACGCCGTTCCGCAAGAAAAACGACTCCAGTCCTCGTCTGAATACCTTCGGAGCCACGGTGGCCTTGCCCTCGAGGTATTCTATAAGGCCCTTGAGTTCCGGATCGGCGCGCTGTCGTTCGGCGAAGTCATCAACGCTTAAAGTTCCCAAGAAATAGTCACCATCTTCATTGTCCTGCAGCGGTGGATCAACGGGGGGCACGGGACAGGCAGGCAGTCGGCGTCAGAGAGCTTTCGTCCGGACTTGTAAACGACGGTGATGTCGAATTCTTGAAGTCTCAGACTCCATCGTGCGAGACGACCTGAAGGGTCCTTCAAGTTAGCTAGCCAGCACAAGGCATGGTGGTCGCTCACAACTTTGAAGGGCCTTCCATAGAGGTAGGGGCGAAACTTTGACGTAGCCCAGATAATGGCAAGGCACTCTTTTCTTTTCTGTTGTGGAATAGTTGCCTTCTGCTTTGGAGAGCGACCGGCTAGCATAACTGATAACCCTTTCTTCTCCGTTAGTCTTCTGCACAAGAACGGCGCCGAGTCCTACGCGGCTTGCGTCGGTGTGGATTTCCCGTCTCGGCGTATTCGTCGAAATGCGCAAGTATCGGATGCGTCTGCAGGCGTCGTTTCAGTTCCTGAAATGCTTGAACTTGCGCCGTTTCCCACCGGAACTCGACGTCAGTCTTCGTGAGCTGCGTTAGTGGCTCGGCAATCCTTGAAAAGTCCTTGACGAAGCGTCTGTAATAGGCGCACAGGCCGAGAAATCGGCGAACCGCCTTCTTGTCGGTGGGGTGGCGGGAAGGCGGTGATGGCAGCTGTTTTTTGCGGGTCTGGGCGCACTCCAGTCTTGCTGATCACGTGACCCAAAAAATAGGAGCTCCTCGTACGCGAAGCGGCACTTTTCCGGCTTCAGGGTTAGTCCGGAGCTCTTGATTGCTTCAAGTACTGATTCAAGACGCTCGAGGTGTTCGTCGAAGTTCGAGGAAAACACAACGACGTCGTCCAAGTAAACGAGGCATGTTTGCCACTTCAAGCCAGCCAGTACTGTATCCATAACCCGTTGGAAAGTCGCAGGCGCCGAGCAAAGGCCGAAGGGCATGACCTTGAACTCGAACAAACCGTCCGGTGTAATGAAGGCAGTTTTTTCTCGGTCTCTCTCCTCGACTTCGATTTGCCAGTAGCCCGTCTTGAGGTCCATCGAGGAAAAGTACTTGGCGTTGTGGAGTCGATCTAGGGCGTCGTCTATTCGTGGGAGAGGATACACGTCTTTCTTTGTGATTTTGTTCAGGCGACGATAATCGACGCAGAAACGTAGGGTCCCATCTTTCTTCTTCACTAACACCACAGGCGACGCCCACGGACTCTTTGAAGGCCGGATGATGTCGTCGGGAAGCATTTGGTCGACTTGTTTCTTTATGGCCTCGCGTTCTCGCGCCGAAACTCTGTACGGGCTCTGACGAAGCGGCCTGGCACTTTCTTCGGTTATGATGCGATGTTTTGCGACTGGGGTCTGTCGAACTCTTGACGACGATGAAAAGCAGTCCTTGTATTGCAGGAGCAGGGTTTTGAGCTTTTCCTGCTTATGCGTCGGAAGGCGCGCGTTAACGTTGAAGGCTAGTTGATGATGTTCGTTCGTCGTAGTAGCTTCGATAGACTCGGCGAGGGTGAAAGCGTTGCTGGCTTCCACAATTTCTTCGATATAGGCAACCGTCGTGCCTTTGCTCACGTGCTTGTATTCGTTGCTGAAGTTTGTGAGCATCACTGATGTTTTCCCTCCTCGCAGCTCGGCTATTCCTCTGGCGACGCAAATCTCGCGGTTGATTAACAGGTGCTGGTCGCCTTCAACGACGCCTTGAAGGTCTATTGATTTTCGAGTGCCGACGGAAATGCTGACGCTGGAGCAGGGGGAATGGTGACTTGGTCTTCGAGCACATTCAAGGCGTGCTTCCCTGACGGCGTGTGCGGCGGTAGTGCTTTTTCGGTGGATAGCGTTATCGACTTGGATCTCAGATGGATGACTGCTCCGTGAAGGCCTAGGAAGTCCATACCAAGGATGACATCTCTCGAGCAGCGCTGTAGGACGACGAAGCTCGCGGGATAAATCCGGTTGTTAATGGTGACTCTCGCTGTACAGATTCCTGCCGGCGTTACTAGGTGGCCTCCGGCTGTCCGGATTTCAGGGCCTTCCCAAGCAGTCCTCACTTTCGTCAACTTCGCGGCGAACGTCCCACTAATGACGGAATAGTCGGCTCCGGTGTCGACGAGAGCTGTGACATTGTGGCCGTCGATGAGAACGTCGAGGTCGCTAGTCCGTCGCCTTGCGTTGCGGTTAGGTCGCGGCGTCGGATCACGGCTATGTCGAATTGTTGCGCTGCTTCCATGCTGCGTCGTCAGGTTTTCCCTCAGTCCGCAAGCTTCCGTCGGCAGCGCTCTGTCTGCTTCGCGTCGTGTTCAGCGGGTTTCGTCGCGTCGTCGTCGTCGGCGGAGGGTCTTCGTTAGTTCGTCGTACAGCAACCGCACCTCCAACGGTTGCTGCCCCTAGTTTTCCGGCTACGGGCTAGGCGACCGGCCCCGGTTTGGGCCAGTGTACTGCCGGCGGTGCGGCGACATGTAGCGGCCGGGCGATGGTGAACGCGATGACCGTCTAAGTGCCTGTTCAGTGCTGGTCAAGTAGTCGGCGATGTCGCGTGGTCGCTCGCCGTGCTGTTGGGGCGCTGCGTTGACGGCGAAGCCGCGTAGGCCCATTTGGCGGTACTGGCAGCGGCGGTATGTGTGGCCGGCTTCTCCACAGTGGTAGCACAGCGGGCGGTTGTCAGGGGCCCGCCAAACGTCTGTCTTCCTCGGAGAGTAGCGCTGGGCGGTTGGCGGGCGGTATGGCGTCGATGGTGATAACGGCGGAGTCTGGCGGCGGAACTGTTGTGGTGCAGCTTCATGACGCGGCCTTGGGGGGAGCGTTGCGGCGGACTGCAGCGGTGTAGCTCATAGCTTCCGGCTGAGGCTGCGGTGCTTCGGGTATTCCGAGCGACTGTCGAACTTCCTCGCGTACAATGTCTGCGATCGAATCCACTTGAGGTTGTGGCGAAGGCATCGCCTGCGCAGTTCCTCCCGCACGATCGCTCGTATAGTCTCGCGCAAGTCGTGCGATTGAAATGACTGAACCTCGCCGTAGTTCGTCGTCGGAATGCGGCGGTTGTACTGCCTCGTACGCATTTCGAGGGCCTTTTCAATCGTCGTGGCCTCTGAGACGAATTCCATGACCGTCGTGGGTGGGTTGCGTACAAGGCCGGCGAACAGTTCCTGCTTAACTCCCCGCATCAGGAAGCGAAGCTTCTTCTCCTCGGACATAGCGGGGTCAGCATGACGAAACAGGAGCGTCATTTCTTCTGTGTACATCCCGACGTTCTCATTTGGGAGTTGTACACGGCTCTCCAGCAAGGTTTCGGCTCTTTCCTTCCGGACGACGCTTGTGAAGGTCTCCAGAAATGCGGCACGAAAAAGGTCCCAGGTCCGGAGTGTGGCTTCTCGGTTCTCGAACCATGTCCGAGCGGAATCTTGCAGGGCAAAATAAACGTGCCGCAACTTGTCATCGTTGGTCCAGTTGTTGAAGATGGCGACGCGGTCGAACCGTTCAAGCCAGCTCTCCGGGTCTTCGAGTGGTGAACCGCGGAAAGTTGGCGGCTCCTTGGGTTGCCGGAGCAGGATCGGTGCAGGCGGCACAGGGGTGGTCATCGTCTCTGCAGTAGTGGTCGTGGCCTGGGTCTTCCGAGTCTGGTCAGGTAGAAGCCCGTACTCTGGAGGTAGCCCTCGTTGCCTGCGGCTAGCTCGCTGATCGAAGCTGGCGTCGATGTCTTCTTCACGACGTGGGCTTGGCTGACGGCTGGAGGGGGGCGTTCGGCGCATGGACCAGGAAGCACCTCCACCAGATATCACGTGGTCGTGACGTCGACGACGGCTACAGTCGGCGTGTCAAAGAAGAAACTCTTTATTAGGCCGAACTTGTGGCCGGAAAACTGAAGGTCAGGCTACAGCACTACACACTGGCAGTGATAGCGGCGAACAAAGCGTCGGCCGTCGATCAAAACTGTACATCGCTGGAACGCGCCGGCTTTTATAACGCACGCGTCGAACATTCTAGCCTTATCACTAGTCGTTGCGGAAGCTCTGGAATAATCTTGAGTGTTAGCGTCTTGCGTGCAATCTTAACAGAACGATCTACTACAAGCGAGAAGCTTCTGGAACAATAAGGCGCGGTCTGCGCCGAGTACTGCTGATAGTCTTTGTGGGCGGAAACCGAATACAGTGAAAGAAACGCGCGTGGCAATATATATACACTGAAAGAAGTAGCGCTAAAACTGACGAGCACACAAAGAAGACCAGACACGGGACAGGCGATAACGCTCGAATTAACGCCTGTCCCGTCTCTGTTCTTCTCTTGTGTGCTCGTCAGTTTTAGCGCTACTTCTTTCTAGTGTTCAATAATAGCCAACTATCCCAAGAGTCTGTTCTGAAAAAAAATATATATATATATATATATATATATATATATATATATATATATATATATATATATATACAAAATATATATAAATCGCGGCAGCGGCTGATTTCGTTCGCTGAAACCACTATATATATATATATATATATATATATATATATATATATATATATATATATATATATATATATATATATATATATATATATATATATATATATATATATATATATATATATATATATATATATATACAGTGGTTTCAGCGAACGAAATCAGCCGCTGCCGCGATTTGCCGGCTGCGTTGCAGCGGTAGGCCGACAATTTAACGGCGGTTTCTTGGCCCGCGCTCGCTACAACTTGCACCGTCACGCGCGCCATATGGCTGGCAAAGGGCCAAGAAACCACCGTCAGCATATCGGCCCTACCGCTGCAATGCAGCAGGCGAATCGCGGCAGCAGTTGATTGCGTTCGCTGACCACGTCATGAAACTAGCACGGTCGTGGCGTACGAATGCGCTAGTCACGTGGCGTTTTTGCATTTCGCGGGCTTTTTTGCGGCTTGGAAAATTGGTAGACGTGAGGCTTTCTTTGTCGTAAATAATGCAGTTAGGGTTTCTGAAGACATTCTCGAACTTCGTAAGTCCCATTTCTTGCCTAAAGTCAATATTTATTAATTCAGTTAAGCAACGCCAATTAAAAAATTGAATAATTACAAAAAATTGCCTGTGGTGCGCAAGGTGGCTGTCAGCAATATGCAACTGATTTCACTCACCTGCCTCTAATATTGTGGTTTTGAACCCTTGGCTAAAGATAGCTGGGACACCCGGTATATATATATGATGGATAGACAGAGAGACATGAATATTATGATTAAATCTCGGTGTTGACAGTTTTCGGTCGCCATACATATCCCTACCATTCACGCAACCACACAGGTAATGTACAAGACCTACCGTAAACACTAGCCTACCCCTTCTTCTTCCGTAGAACAGTGAAGATCTAACCGCATATCACCCGGCAAATGTTAATTAGTTTCACATATATGATGATGCAATGGTCAGGGGTACTACGGCACAGCAACAGCAGATTAAGAGCGTGACAGCTGCAAGCTTCTGACTGTAATATAAAAGGGCCTTGCAGGGGCAGTACGAGTCCACGCAGAACGCATGCAGCGTACGCGTCGCTTCCACAGTTGTCTGGTATAGCATTAGAACGGACGTGCAAGCCACGAGAACGACAGCGGTTCCCGCGGCGGAAAGCAGCGCTGCACCATTTCGCTAATGTGAAACACCTACCCAGAACAAGAACCTTCTCTGCCCACCTTAAGTACTGCTGTCGTCTCTCGTACCGCAATGTCTTCTTTGGCTGAAATGTTACTGCTGACACTGTTAGCATTCCAGCTTTCCCTGCGCTCTGTGTCGGCTCGTTCGTTCTGGAAACATCACAAACATCACCAGGAGACTAACGCTTTCAAGGTAAGGAAGTTCTACTAACCACATTCGATTATGGACTATCAGCACTCTGCTTTAAGCAATCTAACGATAGAAAATGAGCGAGAAAATGTTTTTGTATTTCCTACCACAGTTGCCAGAAGCTACTGTGCTAACAAGCAAGTAATCGTCACAAAAGAAGCCCCCCAAAAAAGTGGCGCGACTTTCGCGAGGAAGTACGAAAACGGAAATTTAATCAATAATGCCATTCTTAAAATTATTTTTAATTATAATAAAAATGTGTCATTCAAATACAGAGGAGAGTTGAAAATATCGCTCTAATTATTTCTTGCAGCGGAAATATGCACTTCTATGAACGAAAGCACATAATTATTTTGAACACTGCCTTCAGGGTGGTCTCCATTCGGTTGAATGGACGTTTGCCAGTGCATGATTAACGTTAGTTGTTGATTCCCCCAACTATATTTGCTGGAAAAATGCAAACTATAAGCTCAATATCCGCGACGATTGAGTGGAAAATTCTAAAAACAACTCGGTCACAATAGAAGCCCAAATTTGCTTATCATAAGCAGAACTTTCAAGTCTGTTGAGTAGATATATTTTGGACTAGAGGGGGGTATCGAGGAAAAAATAGGTTATAGCCCTATCCCAAGCCAGCTTCATGTCCACCTCACCCTGCAGTAATGTCATAGAATGACACGAAAGGAATACAACAAGGCAAAGAAAGAAATCTGAGGGTGAGGGAAAAGAAAAGCTAGAACCAACGTAACGCGACTAACCATGATTATAGGCCCCAAATACCGAACATGAGTTCAAATAATAGTCTTGAGCAATTCACTTAGAAACCGTCTGTGTAACCCCGGACTCTAAACCACTGTCTAGAATTCTTCATTAATACAAGCAATGATCGTTCGTCGAGAATAAACGCACACGTTTTTCTGTCTCATCGGATGGCGATCAACGGGGACAGTGTATTTGCACATCAAGGGCGCGGGATAATTTGACTTGGACAAAAACAGTAACACTGAGTATGTCCATCTGGGTTCGCACCCCAGAAAATCCCGAAAGAATGCTGTCGAGACAATTGCGAAATGTACTTTCCACCCGCACGAATTCACAAAAACATTTCCGCCATTAGCGTGGCGTTTTTTGTAGCGTGTGCTTTGTTATACTCGCGCAGATATCAATCCAACGTTTGACTGAGACCCACTGCCACATAACCGCCGAATCGCTTATGAACCAGCAGTAGTAAACATCTCAGCAGGTTCGCTACAAGCAGTAATAAAACGCGGGGTGTCCACGACCTTCCTTGAATTCCATCCGCGTCAACTTTGACAGCCCATGTCAGAAGTATTGTGCAAAACGTTTTGAATTAAAGCCTACATCTGTATTCGTGCACATAGTGACGTTGGCTGCATCAACCTGCTTTTATTTTGCGAACCTGTACGTCTGACTGGCATACCATCCAGTGACGGGCAACTGGTGAGCGAAGGGACGTTGTAAAAACATTTATATGATAGCGTCATCCCCAAGAATCAGCTTATTATTACGGTGCATGGTTGCTTAATATTGCAGTATTGTTCTTCTAGATAAAGCACGGAAGCCGTACTCATTAAGGTTCGCTTTGTTAGGTGTAACATCCCAAAGTGACCGAGTCTATGAGAGAAGCCGTAGTGGAGGGCTCCAAATTATTTCGCCCTTCTCTCGCTCTTCACCGTGAATTGAAATCACGCAATACATTGACCTCTAACATTTCACCTCCATCAGCATGCGAACGCCGCAGCTGGAATCGAACCCACGTCTTTCGGTCAGCAGCCTGCCACCGTGGCCATTGGGCTCCTGATCGATCCTGTTCACAGAATTTTGTGACGGGATATCGCTATCGCGTTCAACTTTTAAAGGCGAAGCTTAAGGGTCCCCCCAATTTTTGTCGGGAAGGAACCGCGTTAACATACGCAATATAACGTCGCAGAAGAGTAAAATAACAACCAGCCGTCACAGAATGCGAATTGTGTAACCAGGCGTGACACAATATGAATTGCATTAAGAGTTGGTCGTTGAATGCTTCCAACCCATTACAAAGGGCTCAGCCATAATTCCTCATCGTCATCAGCCACCAAATCAATTGATGGAGTAGTGGGTACGTTGCAAACGTACTTGTATTAGTAGCCCCAAGAAAGCTTTAACGGGTTGTAGAAAGGCGTTCTACCAGCTTTCTCTGTGACTGTGCTGCGCTTTCCGCGCAGGCCTCGCTGTTTTTTTCGGTAATGTGAGGTGTCACTTTACTCGTTACATTTTATTCCAAGTATCCCGGGAGGTTTGCACAAAACTTCTTCGTCTCTCCCCTATCGCAGAGCTCGCCTAGGTGCGGACCTATTCAAATAGAAGCGAGGCATCTGTCCCATGACAATTGCATAATGCCGCTTTTCTTAAATTCTACCAGTTGTATTTATGAGTTCTCCCAGAAATACTCTAGCACTGGTTATTGTATTTTTTTTCCAAAATGAAATGTCCTTTCAATCGGCAACTGCGAGTATAAATTTCTATAGTTACTTAAACTTTTAGGAAATTATACAGGTTAAAGGGTAAAAATTTTGCACGTGAGTAAATGTTTTTCCCTGGAGCAAACATATATTTCACTGTAAACAAGAATGCATATACCCAGCACAACTACCAACAGGAGAGCCTAATCACGAAAAGGAAATTCAGCGAGGAATAAGAGGGGGTGGGAACGCATTCGGAACGCTCTTCCAAATAATGTCACGAAATCTTGTCATTACAGCAAAAGGTACACTATACCGCATACTGCCTGTAGTAACGTATTAAGCTGAAACACGGAGGGGAACAAGGCAACTGGAGAAAAAGTTGAGGACAACGCAGCGTGCAAGAGAACAAGAAATTACAGCAGCAACGTGAGATCGGAGGATAGCAGAACGAGTCAGAGAACAAACAAAAAAATTCCCCATCTCCCGCTAAAGGGAACCATGTGTGGATGCGAAGCAGCGGGGAGATAATTAGCTTGAGCGGGAGGAAAGTCGCCGCCCTCATTTCACGGCAGTGGTCCGGGCGTTCATCGCGGCGCTGTGCAGGAGAGAGAATGAGGCGCGCGCGCTCCGTCATTTTCATACCGCGGAACTACCGTGGCGCCCCCCAGCGGAGTATGCAGCTGTCACACCACCTGTCATTCCGTAGAGGATTCCTAGAGGAAAGGACGGGGGGGACCGTAGGAGAGGAGAGAGAGGGGACATGCATGCGCTGTAGGGGTGTGGGACGCGTGAGCCGCTCCGTAGAGTAGAGTATTCCTAGAGGAGAGAGGGGGAGAGGACGCGGGGGGCCGCTCCGTAGAGTAGACGATTCCTAGAGGAGAGAAAGGGGGGTGAGCGTAGGAGAGAGAGGGGGGATGGCACGCGCATGCGCTGTGGTGGTATGGGACACGGGACGGACTAAGTCCCCTCCAAACACATGCAAGCAAGATTAAGGAATGGGGTCAACCTGGGCGACAGACACCACCTGCCTAGCCACTGCTAAGCAGCCTCTCTGTGCTCTCGGCCATGACTCAAGGAATGGGGTCAACCTGGGCGACAGACACCACCTGCCTAGCCATTGCTAAGCAGCCTCTCTGTGTTCTTGGTCATGACTCTGTGACTGTGTTAGGGTTGACGGCCTTCATATTACTACAGTGTTCTGGTTCGCATAATGGGCGCTTCACTACTTCATGAAAGTGGCCGGACGCGGGACGGGGGACGGGGGACGGCGGACGGGGGACGCGGGAGGGACAGAGCCCCGAGCATAAGATGCTTCGCATCTAAAAGATTCAGATATCTTAGATGACATCAAAAGAAAAAAGGGAACCATGTGTAGATGTGAAGTAGCGAGCGCTAAGGCTTACACTGGCGGCGGCGTTGACGCGGGCGCTCATCGCAGCGTTGCGCAGGAGAGAAAACAGGGGAGGCGCAAAGCACTCAGTGATGGAGCGGTGTTTCCTACTGGAACATGCCAATCGCTGCTAATGGGCAGTGAGAGACAGAAGACTCCGACTGGACACATAGACCCGCAGTCCGCTTTTAGTTCACGCGCACGCTGCGAATTTTCATTGTTCAACAACGCACAGCAGAAATCTCCCACCGGCACCACTTTGCAGGTCAAGATCCATTGCCATATATATGGGGTGGCCAGTGAAGTGTTGTGCAGCGCGTGCAGTCGGTTTTTTCAACCAAGAAACTCGCTAGCAGACGCTGCCTGCGTCGGCGTCGCGAGGCGAGAGAGGGGGACGCGCATGCGCAGTGGAAGTGTGGACGCCGCGGACAGGGATGCCTAGAGGAGAGAGGGGGGAGGGGCATGTGCAGGGAGGTTGTGGTTGCCGCGGGGAGGGATGCCTAGAGGAGAGAGAGGGGTTGAGGAGGTTTTTTTATTTTTATTTTTTTAAGGGTTTGCGCATGCGCAGTAAGGGTGGTCACGCCGCACACCACCACCACCGGATTATGCTTCGCCATAAGATGCTTGACATCTAAAAAATGGACCTGGGCTGGCCGTGTAATGCGTGGGGCCGACAACCGGTGGACAGTAAGGGCAACGGAATGGTTTCGCAGGGAAGGGAAACGCAGTTCAGGAAGGCAGATAGTTCGCCGGAGGAACAGCATTTAGAAATTCAGAGGGATAAATAGAATCGGCTCGTACAGTTTAGGGTAAACTGATATCATAGGCGGAGATCTTCGTCCATTAGTGTACTAAAACAGGCTGAGAATGATGGGAAAGCCGTTTAGGTATTTTTTTATAACTGCAATGCTTGAGTTTGTCTCTTGTTGATAGGAGCGCACGTGACAATTAGTGTAAATTGGTTGTGAGTTGAGGGATGTTTTCTTTGCTGAGAACGTTGATGATGGAATGTCATTGCGGGACTAAAGTAACTCTGAGAAAAAATGGCATTACCATGTGCCACAGAGTTAGAAACACGTACGGGAAGCTCAATATAGGCTACCATAATATTGCTGATGTTCAGCATATTAGTCCAAAGCATTCTTGTTGCAGCATCGTCATTAGTTGGCCGAGTTCGTACATGATTGTAAAGGAAAAGCCAGCAAGGAACAATCGACACAGACATAGAAAGTGGAAAAGACAAAATTACATCGTTAAGTCAATAAAAACTTTGTTTGGGCTAGAAGTTGTATGTGAAATATGTATGTGAGCTTTTTTGAAATTGTTACTGTAGGGTGGTGCGGCGATGACACAGTGATTCGAATTTCTGAGCATGGAGTAAAGGCACAATTAAAGTGGGTCACTTTTTTCTCTAACGGGGACGAATATGCGTCACCATTTTTTTTGAGGTAAAGAAGGGCGGTAACGCATTCCCTCTTGTTAACGTAATGAGTAACAGCATTTTGTCGCCTTTTTTTTATAACACCTACATGAATTTAAGCACTGTCCGCTCGATGAGCTAATTACGAAGGAAACAGGAACAGAAACACACTCGCAGGATCGCGCATGTAGGAGCAACTCGTTTATTTCCTTATCTGCTGACGTGTCTTAAGTGAAAACTAAAAAAATATACAACAAAAATAAAAATAATGAAACCCTTACATAAAACTATTTTATATGTTAAGGAACTTCTACATACTTTTATAAAAAAAATGAACGACGTTGTGACCACTTCTTCTCAATGTTTTCCTAACCATTTTCCGTCACATTTCAGATATTGGGCATGGACCGTTTTGCCGTGGCTCTGCGGGACGTAAACCAGGACCCCAAGCTTAAGTGCCTCACAGCAACCCGCATTGATTTTGACCCTGACATCCCGTCAGCGACTTTCCAATGGTCGTTCAACGCTGGCGAAAACGCTCCGAGGTAACAAATAGCATTTGTTCGATTGGGAGTCACTCAAAGAACGTGTATGCATAAAAATATCCAACACTATTTCTAAGTAGGCTAAGCGTCCACTTATGGTGAGTAACAATTGCATAATTTGAGGATCTCGGCTCGACCCACAGCATCTGAAGCCTGAACCCTTGAAACTTTCCCTGCGCAATCCATCACACTTTCCTGGTTTATCCCGACGCGTTGTAGAAGCAGACCGTGTCTTAGTGGGAAGTATGAACAAACTACATAGTACACACATACCGGTGCTCAATGTCATAGTACCTTAATACTTCGCAAGACTAATAACTCTCTCAGATTTCCGCCGTGCTTTGTTTTTGTGTCAGTAGAACGCGACAGTACGAACAATAAATTACGTTCGATGTGTATGTTATGTTTTGTTGCGCGCTGATCCGGATAACAAAATGCAGTTGCAAGTGGCAGGTGAGTGGATGTACAAGAAGGGATATGTCAGGCTGAATTGTGAGGCGTGTCTGACTGTAGGACCGATGACTGGCTCAAATGCACGGTGTCAAAGCAGAATGCAACATCACAGAGCGTGTCAGTACGGGGGGATGAATAGGTTTCGAAGAGAAAGGTTGTGTGCAAATGAAATTGCTGCTTCTTTAGTGAAGTCCTCAACCCGTCGATCAATTTTATGGTACTTTTGATCATGCGCAGAAGTCATGGCTGCTCGACTACGCGGGCGTTCTATTATGGAAGCATTTGCACGCACAGCCCGGACGATGTCTACCGAATACCGGCCCCTATTATAAATGTGGCGGGGACCTTTATGTCAAGGCCGTAAAACTGGAAGTGTCCATTACGAACGTGTGCTTGGGTGTACTGAAATACAGGCGTAGTCCCGTTCATCATGCACATTGTGCATCTCCTTGTGAGCTAGAAACATATCATCAACATCAGCTATTTTGACCTGCAGACGATTGACTACTGCACGCAGAACCCTGTTAGAAACACCTTTAGGTGCTATTAAAGTGAATTTATCTCTGCCTGCCTTTTTTAGATGTGAAGCATCTTATGGCGAAGCTTAATCCGGTGGTGGTGGTGGTGGTGGTGGTGGTGTGCCGCGTGGCCTCCCTTACTGCGCATGCGCAAACCCTTTAAAAAAAAAAGACCTCTTCTCTCCTCTAGGCATCCCTCCCCGCGGCAACCACACCCTCACTGCGCATGCGCCTCCCCTCCTCTCTCCCCTCCTACGCTCCCCCCTCTCTCCTCTAGGCATCCCTGCCAGCGGCGTCCACACTCCCACTGCGCATGCGCGTCCCCCCTCTCTCTCCTTTCCTACGCTCCCCCCCCCCCTCTCGCCTCGCGACGCCGACGCAGGCAGCGTCTGCTAGCGAGTTTCTTGGTTGAAAAAACCGACTGCTCGCGCTGCACAAACATTCACTGTCCACCCCGTATATATGGCAATGGATCTTGACCTGCAAAGTGGTGCCGGTGCGAGATTTCTCCTGTGCGTTGTTGAACAATAAAAATTCGCAGCGTGCGCGTTAACTAAAAGCGGACTGCGGGTCTCTATGTCCAGTCGGAGTCTTCTGTCTCTCATTGCCCATTAGCAGCGATTGACATGTTCCAGTAGGAAACACCGCTCCATCACTGCGTGCTTTGCGCCTCCCCAGTTTTCTCTCCTGCGCAACGCTGCGATGAGCGCCAGTGTCAACGCCGCCGCCAGTGTAAACGTTAGCGCCCGCTGCTTCACATCTACACATGGTTCCCTTTAGCGGGAGATGGTGTAATTTTTTTTGTGTGTATTTTATTGCGATAGCAATTATATAGAGACTGTCCGCTGATTTTCGCCGTCTGTCGACGCCGTCATGTCCCGGACATGTATATGTATGCGTATATATAAAAAAGGCATAAAGAAAAATAAATAAGTAGAAAAAATTTCCAAACCACCTGACCGGGGATTCGAACCAGCGACCCCTCGCTCCGCAGCCTGCTGCGCTAGCCAACACAGCCACATGCCATGCTCGTGCCAGCAATATAACGGCGAGCTATTCATATGCACCATTTGCCGCTCGCGGTACGCAGATCTCGGAACAACTTAAGCGTGTTTTCTATCACGCAACGCTTTTAGAGTTTCTTTCAAATTCAATACTGCCCTTGAGACGCGCACGAAAAAGTGGCTCCCTTCTTTATCACGCATGATGTAGAAGGAAAAAAAAGAACACTGGGCACATTTAGGCACACTTGGCGTCAGACGCCACCGCGTGGCAGGAGACGCAGAGGGGTCATTCCACGTGCCGCAGTTGAAAAGAAAAAGAAGTATCAAACAGCGTCGAAGTCATATAATCATATAATCAATCCTTGGCCAATCCCCCCTGAGTGGGTATGAGCCATGTCAGAGGCAACAACAACAACGTCCGCTTCTGCATTGTGGACACTCGCAGCGCGTTGCTCAAATACAAACACGTAACAACTGCGACAGTTGTTAGTTCACGCTTGTACTGTGTATACCTATGCATCCTTTTCGAGCGTCCTTCTTGGTGCTGCGGCAGCGCGTTGCAAGTATCGAGCTGCTTGTCGTTCTTCGTGTGGCAAACTAATTTCTTGCTATCGCATTCATTGCTTCGCCCCACTGGCGAAACTGTGACTTTTTTTCGTGCTAATACTGATTAGGAGTATTACAAGGAGCTCGCTAGAGGAAGAAAAAATACGTTCAGTGGCGCGGCATCCGAGGCCACTAAATATGTGGCCTCGATGCGGCGTCAGGCGTCTTGGCGTTATCCTGAGTCCAATGAAACGCGTTGCTGGGTTAGATGGTGCGTGTATAAATGCATGGACAGCTACACTTGTCCTATGATCTCGTCTCTTGTATGCGCCTTTTGGCACGCTGCGTTCCTAGGAGTTATTCAGAGCATTCCTCGTCATCGTATGTCCACGACTTCGAATCACTTTGCTTCTCAACCCTTTTGGGAGGGTCCCAACTAGTTAATTTAATGTGGTACATCCCGAGCACTCTTGCATTCATTAACCACCAGCTCGTTTTCCTTTTCCTTCCTCACATTAGTTTCAAGCCGACATGGAATGTGGCTGTCAACTTCCCCGCGAAGAGCAGTACCCTAGGTCCTTGTGGAGTAAGCATGTCGCGCAATCTGTCGACAGAACAGAGGAGAAACAGGGACGGCGCGGCGCCGTGTTCGCCTCTCTGCGACTGTTAGCCTCTTGTCTCGTTAAAAAAGAAAACGCTTCGCGTTGTATGTTGGCGGTGAGATTCGACAACACATCTCCGAAAGGATTGCCAATTTTCTAAATCTGTACGCCGGCAAGAACATGTCTTAACCTGAAACTCTTCATCACGGAATGCTGATCTCGCATTACATGTTCTTACCTTTCGGCATTTGAGTGAAGATACACATGCACGGCGAAGGCTTTCCTGAAAGTTACTCCGGGGTTGTTCGCGGTGCGTGCGCGTTGAAATGGCGAAACAAAAAATAAGAAGTCCGGTGTGTAATGCTGAATGAAAGGCATTGTTGGTTCTGCTTATCTGTGATCGAGAATCTTTGGTTGCAAAAAAAAATGGTGAAGTTTGGACTAAGCTGCACAAGCCTTGAAACAGCGAAACTGGACGACTCTGAAGACTAATCTGCTTGCCGCCAGGTTATTTCAAGGCCTTAGCTAGATGATACAGTGTGAAACTTGGTAGCGCAAACAAACTAACGGGATACAGAAAGAGCGGGGAACAAACAGGCGCTCACTAAAGCTTCGATTTATTCACAGAACATTTATATACCAGAAAAGGCACGTTTGTATCCCACTCTTTCTGTGTCCCGTTAATTTGCGCTGCCGAAATTTCACAATGAATCTATACCGACTAGCCCGCCTTTCAACACTTGTAGGTGATGCAAGTGGTTTCTATGTTGCTTTCAGGTGGTTGCTAGACTTTAGCTAGGTTATGCTAGGTGACGCAAACAACACGGGCACGTCGTCGTTGGCTCGGGCCTTCCACCCCTTCTTGCTCTTCTCGCATCTGCCATTGCCTTTCCCGTCCCTTTGTATTCTCTCGTTGTACGTACTCGGGGTCTTCAGCTCAACTCCTTCGCTTCGCAGCCCTTTGTTGGGCTAAGTGTTGCATTCTTCCTTTTTATTTGAGCTTGTGAGTAGTGGGTTTTGCACCATTTCTGCTACACATACCAGTTTATGATGAGATAGTTTTCTGATGGGCCCCACAAATTTGTGTGGCACACACAAGCTTGTTGGGAAAACTTTTTCTTTATATCTAGTGGACAAGTAGTGAGTAGTGAGATTTACCGTACCTTTCCTTCCCCTTACCTCCTACACGGCATTCATCCATCCTGTTACTCTTCTCCCTCTTGTATATTCTGCGCCTCTTCCACAGCAGACTTAAACCACATCACGTGGCGCTGCCCTATGCCCCCCTCTTTCTCCTTTCCTGAAACGCCTAATTTCTAGTGAGGAGCAGTGGGAGGCTGCCTTGCGCAGCTCAAGGCCTGACAGTCAGGAGGCCATCCTGGAGGGGGGCTGAGAAGGTAGAGGAGGACCACTTCAAGTAGTTCCTCCCCATCACCCTCCGTCCTATCACCCCCTTCCCTTTAACCAGGGACATATAAAGTTGTTCATTCATTCATTCATACCCAAATTCTGTGGCACATACCCGTTTATGATGATGATAGCTTTTTGCGATAGGCCGCACAAATTACGGCTAGAATAAAAAGCTTCGCTGTAAAAAATTATATATTTTTTCGTGGGCGTGCGATGAACCTCTGGCAAGTGAACAAAGCTAACTGCACATTGCAGCATGTATTCACCAGTTCGTCTTCTGGCATATCCAGCAATCGTTACTCGCTAGTTTTCATATTCGGTAACTTTCTTTATTCTACTTGTCTACCTGCCCAATCAAAGTGGATGACTCCTGTCATAGTTTCAGCGAACGCGATTGCGATCGGCTGTGCAATTATTAGCCTCTCCCTAGGAAGCTAACGTGGTGATAGTATTGCTGTTTTGCAGCAACTCAATGACAGAGTTAAACAAGATGTAACTGTTGATCCTGCTTTCAACCGGAATTCTTTAGTACATTGGCACAACCAACCTTACATAACTAAATACTGATGAGTGTGCAAGGTAGCGAAAGTTATAATTCACTTATGCCCGTATTGTGTTTGCCTGTTTTCCCTCCAGGAAAAATGCCACGCTGCATTTCACGAAGGGGCCATCTATCGACACTGCAAATATCGTGGTGGACAATGGTGAGTTGTGAGTCGTAGCTTTTTTTAACATTAGCACTCTATTGATTTTTCATTTTATATTCACACACCATGGCATAAGTGCCCCTTATGAAATAATATTGTTTAGAGTTTAAAAATATCAAAGGAAGACGATACCTGCAATGTCTAGTTCAGAGGGGTCGGAAAACGACGAAAGAAAACATGCATGAATTTCTCTTCAAAGTTAACGTATCAAAGTGAAAAAAAGAAATAAAAAAATTACACCATCTCCCGCTAAAGGGAACCATGTGTAGATGTGAAGCAGCGGGCGCTAACACTTACACTGGCGGCGGCGTTGACGCTGGCGCTCATCGCAGCGTTGCGCAGGAGAGAAAACTGGGTAGGCGCAAAGCACGCAGTGTTGGAGCGGTGTTTCCTACTGGAACATGCCAATCGCTCCTAATGGGCAATGAGAGACAGAAGACTCCGATAGGAGACAGAGACCCGCAGTCCGCTTTTAGTTAACGCGCACGCTGCGAATTTTTATTGTTCCACAACGCACAGGAGAAATCTCCCACCGGCACTACCTTACACGTCAAGATTCAGTGCCTATATATATGGGGTGGCCAGTGAACAGTTGTGCAGCGCAAGCAGTCGGTTTTTTCAACCAAGAAACTCGCTAGTAGACGCTGCCGGCGTCAGCGTCGCGAGGCGAGAGAGGGGGGGAGCGTAGGAGAGGAGAAAGAGGGGGGGACGCGCACGCGCAGTGGGAGTGTGGGCGCCGTGGGCAGGGATGCCGAGAGGAGAGGGGGGAGCGTAGGAGAGGAGAGAGGAGGGGAGGCGCATGCGCAGTGAGGGTGTGGTTGCCGCGGGGAGGGATGCCCAGTGGAGAGAAAGGGGGGAGAGGAGGTTCTTTATTTTTATTTTTTAAGGGTTTGCGCATGCGCAGTAAGGGTGGTCACGCGGCACACCACCACCACCACCACCGGATTAAGCTTCGTCATAAGATGCTTCACATCTAAAACGCAGATTGCACTAGAAGGGTAAAGCTGCCACCAACAGCAGAACTAGTGCTCGACCTAACTTTTTCCAAGTTATTGCTAGTGATGCCAAGGTTTTGCTACTACTGCTATGTATGGTTTGGCGTGGCTATCCATCTCCAAATTTTTAAATTAATTCCTTTATTTACAATACTGTAAGCCCTTGCTGGTTGTAGCAGTGGTGCGAAACACAATGTACAATCCAGTTGTCAACGACGCTGAAAAAAGTCGTGCGATTCACAATGAGGGCGTGGCAGAGATGCTAGAGAAAGTATTCCAGAATAAAGATTTTAAAATACATGCGTTGGAAGCCGGAAATGCAGATACTGAGATACATTTGTCTTTGACGTAGTGGGATATTTCGGAGATACATTTCCAAGAATACGAAAAAAGTATCCCCAAATACAGATACAGAAATGCAGATACACTGAAATACTATTTTTTTTTTATTTCGGGGAAGTTCATACTTTTGTAAATATGCAGTGCATTGAAACTTGTAATTTACTTATTCATCAAAGAACTGCACTTCCAGGGCCTCTTGAGGTACTGCTCATTTTCCGATGCACTGTTTGTATGTACCATCTGGGAATAAATAAAACGTATTCGAGCTGAATGGAACGTAAGACAACTATAGAGACACAACTATACCAACGGGGATAAAAATACAAGTTTCTTACATTGATATGTATACTTTGAAGTTTGACGTCGATGTCCGTAAACCAGAATTTACCTTCTCACAAAGTCTGCATTCTGCTTTGAGCACAGGATCATTGTATCCGTACTCTACGGGTTTAAAGAACGTGCTTTTCAGTATAGAGCGTGCTGCACGGCCTTCACAGTTCGCCATCGCTCAATCTTGTGACGTGTGCTTCGGTGATGCCTTGCCCGTCGTCGCCGTTCCCAATCATGCGATTCGTGTCGCGACTGCGGGGCTAAACCGTTCTACTGAACGACGAGACGCCACTTAAATACAGTAGAGACAGCGATGCTAAGTGTTGCAGGACGAGGACTGTCTCGCCCGCAAAGAGGACTACCATTTCAATGTGGCCGGTGCGGCGATGACAGGTCATCGAACGGTCATCATGTTTAACAGCACCGTGCCCGGCGGCCACTCACACAGACATTTACACATGACCGGGTGGTGGAGGGCCACCGAATATGACATCGAATAGTTCCCTGCAAAGTGACTTGGTGACGACATGGGCGTTTCAGCACTCCGTGGTAAAACAAATTGCTTCGATCCGCTCGAAGAGACCACCTTGAAAACCGCCTCCGCGTTCTGTCGGTCCGGGCCAGACGGCTGCGGATTCCACTGTTTTACCTACGTGCGGTGGATCCCAGTATGTAAAAAGTACACTATTCAAACAACGGTTTCCTAAAATCACGCTCTTTCGGGGGTGAGATGATTTCAGCCCTCCTAGGTCGCTCCTGGCAGCTCTCTCAAAACAGAAAGTGGGAAGAGGGACAGTTACTCATTTCACAGACGACAGTTGATCATTTCGCTGCGAGCTGCCATAATCCTATCTGGGCTGCGCTAAATAGTCTTGACGCTTGACCCCTCAAAATGCCCTGCCGAGGTTGTGCCGTCAGCCCTTGTACTTCCGTGCGCAGCCCACACTGTAAACGCAAACTAGCCGAATTGGGCGTTTTAAGGGCTTAATACTACCTTCGCTTGGGACCGTACTCCCTTAGGGAGTATTAAGATCGGTGTAATAAAGTTCTGCGTCCTCAATTTTACTTCCTTGAGAAAATATGGGGATAAAAGGTGGAAGAAAGGAGGTAAATTCACGATCTGACGCCATTTTGTCAAATGGAGTTCAAGGACAGAAAACTCCTATTTCACTTTCTCGGGCATATCTTCCATTTATTTTATCCGAAGCTATAGTGCCTTCAGTGCTGGCGTGCATGTATACAACTGCGCGGGCGAGAGAAGTGTTTCTCAAAGTGCTTAATAAATTCATGAACGTGCTAATCAACGATTTCTTCGTCTCGTCGACTGATGCACATTGTTGTACGGAATGCACACTACCGCTGGGCTCGGGTTCACGATGCATTTCGACCACAGAATGACTTCGCTTATGTTGTTTTACCATCAAATCGAAGTTGAACTAAAAGTAGTAGCGTGTACACCCTCGATGTGGCTTATCGGCACCGCATGCACAGTCAGGGCACAGGCAGTGTGCCTCAACGCACGGAATAAGATCCGGTGTTGAAAGAACCCGGCGAAAAAGAAAAAAGAGAAACGAAAGAAAAAACGCGACTCTCCTCAAGCGGCTGCTCTGAAAGGAACGAAGCGCCTTTGACCTTCGAACGGCGGCGATAAGAGCGGAACAACCATCGCACGCATGCGCGCACGAGGGGAAAAAAGAAAGCAAAAAGAAAGAAACGCAAGAGAGTCGCGAGAAACGCGATAAGTTCCGAAATGACAGCGGGTGCTACCGCAGGCTGGCCCCAGCGGCGTGCGTGAGTGATAGTGAAGCGAAGCCGTCATGGGATAACGTCGGTTTTGTGAAGGACGCCTTTCAACTACCCTGCTATGCGTCGATCATGTGTGCACATTTCATGCCGGCAGCCTTACTGTGTTCTCGTCGCTGGACGTGAAATGTGTGGTTTGACGACAGTGCAACATGCACTGCGTGTGCAATGGTGTGGCAATGGCCAGGTGACTCAAGCGAGCAGCAGCTGAAGGGCGCGCCGCGTTCGCGGCACATTCAGGAACACAAATGGTACGTAATACTTATGTTTCCTCTGTTTGCGCGACCTTGTCGCTTGGGCAGCAGTAGGTGCTCTTCTGCACATTCCGTCGCGTCAAAAGTGCAATGAAAAGCGAAAAAAGAAAGGTCATTAAGCTCACATAACATTACATAGGTCGGCATTTTAAGGGAGTACTCACTCAAACTCACTCACCACAATTTTTTCAGCCTTTGCACTCACACACGTTCACACTCACGTCCACTCACACTAATGAGTACTCACTCATACTCAACTCACCACGTTCAAATGAGTGTGAGTGAGTGTGAGTTGAGTGCACTCATGAGTGAGTGTGCCGAGCTCCATAGGTCGGCACCTTAAGGGGGGTACTCACTCAAACTCACTCACCACAATTTTTTCAGCCTTCGCACTCACTCACGTTCACACTCACGTCCACTCACACTCATGAGTACTCACTCACGTTCACACTCACGACCACTCACACTCATGAGTTCTCACTCACGTTCACACTCACGTCCACTAACACGCATGAGTACTCACTCATACTCAACTCACCACGTTCAAATGAGTGTGAGTGAGTGTGAGTTGAGTGCACTCATGAGTGAGTGTGCCGAGCTATGCATAACAACAATGTGTGATACGTGTTTCGAATTGGCTGACCGCTTGGCGTGGCCAGCCAACTCAAGCAAGTGCGCCTTAAAACTGAATGTTTGTACGACATAATTTCCTTGCTTGCGATAAAGCATGAATGAAGCAGTGCTTCCAGGGAGTATACATTTAAGCAACAAAAAAAAAGAGACAGCTGTGATCACGCAGTCATGTGGTAACACATGCATTAAGGCCAGATTTGTTTTCTATTTATTCTGTTCTCATGCGCAGATTATGAGCAAGTAAGAATACTTTTTGACGAAAATTTTGCATTGTGCACTTTGTCCGTCTCCAACACAAAAAGTTAAATTGCATATCAAGGCGCATTGACATCATGAGCTTGTATACATTTAGCTAGAAAGAATGAGTCATGTTAATGACAGATTATGATGGCCATATGATGTGTAAGACATGTGCTTAATTACAGTGTGTTTGCTGAAGCACATGCATTTTATGGTATGGTCACTTCATTTGTCACATATCAGCACTAGAGCTTGCCAAGGTTACATGTTCATATTTATGGAATTTAGGAGATGTGTCACTTGTGCAAGGCTAATTTAATCACATTGATATAAGTCAGTTGAATCTGTTGAACCTCGTTGTTGAATCACCTTGTTCCTTCCCTCTGGTTGTTTTGTTTTACTTTTTGTTGCCATAGTGTTTATGATCAGCACACAGTATTCTGACTGTTGACACAATTTCTGACAAGGTAAACAGGCTGGTACTTTGTCCACGTCTTCTATTGTCGTCATTACAAGTGAACTGTTTAATTTTGCCGTGAATCAATACCAAGTCGCCCAATCTTCCGTCCTAAACAGAACAACAGAACAGCTGTGGTTGATGAAGAAGCTAGTGTTCCATGTGTTGTAAGTGATAATAACTGTTGGTGCATAACATCCCAAAGCCACCACACGATTATGAGAGGCGCCGTAGAGGAGGGCTTCGGAAAGATAGACCACCTGGGGCTCTTTAACACGCACCTAAAGCTAAGTACCTGGGCCTCAAGCAGTCATGCCTCCATTGAAATCCATTTAACTCCAAGGTTAATCATACTAAAATTTGCACCCCTTTACACTACAATGCTAACTTCACTGACAGCTAAAACTACTCGAATGATGGTACACAGGACAAAAGTACACTTCTGGTGCTCTTTCGCATTTCATTACAGTTGTGTACCTTTTGCCCTCTGTACTTTAAGTGAAAAGTTCACAAGAAACTACTTAGCAGCATCTCACTATTGCAATTGTTTCGTGTTCTGTTTAAAGGTCTGCAATAGTATAGTCAAGTGTGAGTCTTTGCCAAGACATTCATATTTCTGGATATGAAAGCTTAATGGACTTCGTTTCTATTATTTTCAGGAAGACATTTCTGGCAAAGCTGCAAGAGTTGCTCACGCACTTGTTTGTGTACAAGACACTGTATTGTGGGAACACTCCCCTGTGCCTCATTCTACACTAACGAGGACCTGAAGTGTAATGCAAACCACAGAAAGCTATACACACTTAGTGCAAAAAAAATTACAAAAATAAAGAACCATGCACTCACAGAATGAGTATGAACGTGACTAAAAACGCCATACACGTGTTAAATTTCAGTTGCTAGTACTGCGTTGTCCTGTTCCCTTCATTTCTATTTCTATGTGTGTTGCTGTTTTGTTTTCACTGTTTAACTATGAACTCAATTCCTGACTGCTTTACAGGCTCTATAGATTCGTGGTCAAATTCTATTCAACCACATGGCATAGCAAGCCCTAGGATCCAATATGCCAAGCCACCAGCCACTACTTGTAGGAAATTTTTAATTTTAGGAATGTGATTGCCTAATTTCAAGTTGACTTTGCAGCCATGGTAGTGGTATTAACTTTCAATGCGGTAATTATGCGCAAGCCATGAAGTCAGGAATTAAAGATGAAGAACTTTTTAGGTTGCTGATGACAGTGGCTGGCATGGGAATATTGTAAACATAGCTGTAGTAATTATGTATAATAGAAGTATTGGTATATTGCAGTTGTGTGATAATGGCGACAAATTCCCAAGTATATTTCTGGAAAACTGCATTCATTTTCAGATATTTGTGAGTAAGTATGTGCAGCCAGCCATATATGAATGCAATGTTATCATTTTGCTGGCATGGCTGAATGCCTTTACAAATTGTGGTAAGTGGATCTACAATCAACACCACAGGTCTATTTTGGACTTTTCTGCAGAACACAGAACTGTATGATGATGTGTTACATGTTTTGATGCCATAGGGCAAACTAATTCAATTAAAATCTACAACATGCCTCCCTGCTTGGTTGCATATTTCTTAAAAGTAATGCTAGCCTTAATGTACTAGCTTAGTTGCCTTCATGTGCAGGCCGACACTAAGTTCCTTGTAGATCCCATTCTCTGGATTGTGTTTACATACTAGCACTGTGAAGTGCACATGTCAGTGTGCATTATGATGGGATTTGCCACACTACTTTCATGTTGCTTTACTGTTGTGAATTATATATAGTGCTTGGGCTGTACTGTATACGTTCTTAGTGTTTTGTATTGGGTGTAGGTTCTGTGCAAGAAGATGGAAATATACATATGCTTACACTGACATGAGAACTGCTACTGTTTTGATTCCAATAAAACATTGCGAACACTGTTTTTCTTATCATTCTTATCACAGCTGTTTCGTTGAAGAAGACGGCAATACTACATTTTTTCATTCTTGCTACATCATCTGTGCAAGAGGAGTGCCGCATACACTTGGACTTTCACAAGGGCGAAGTGCATGTGCATTAACTTTTTTATTTAACCGGAGACCTGTCACCGCTAATTTGTGGTGGTTGTACTTAACATTGGGGCATGCTTACGCATTCGCTTTAATGCATTTGTGTGATGTTAAACAATGACGGTTAATTAGTAAGATTGTAGGTAGTCTCCGAGTGTGAAAGCGACTAAATACTGAATTTGAGTTAGAGAATCACTGTGTGCCCCGCGAAAGTGCGAGTTGCGAATAAGTGCTAATTGTGGATGTAGATTATCGTTCAGCTACTCTGAAGGCGCTGCTGCACCTGCGTTTGGCTCGCGAGAGCACGCGCGCAATAAATGCACGTAGTGTAGGCGCGTTACAATGTCCTTGTAACTCGGGCATCTGCATAGGCGTGCACACGGGGGGGGGGGGCAGTCTGCCCCCCGTGCATTGACTTAATAGGGAGGGTGGGCGCAGCGACGAGCCTTCGTCCCCTCGCCCCCCTTCCACCTGAAGAGGCACCCTGCGCACGCTTGTGGGCATCTGCGTGAGTAACTTTTATATGTTATGGGAGTCGTAGCGGTGAGCGCGCCGGTGGATGACGAGAACGATGGACACAGGCACGCTCGCGGCTCGCGCTTAGGGCCGCTGACAGTCAGTCGCGGCAGAGTTTTGAAATGATAAAGATGTGTTGCTCAGTGTTTCGTCCTCGTCTCTGGGGGCTTCCGTGCGGCGGAAGGCACAGACCCCATCAATGGAAACACAGGCGGTCTCGTACAGCTCAGAACACGCCCCTGCCATGGGACGCGTGCAGCTCGCGGCAGAAACGAAAATAGCTCCACATCATACGCCCATGGAATGCACATATGTTCGGCCATCTGAGGATACCTTTTCTTACGCTGGTATCCAAGAATTTCGGGCGAGTGAAACAGCGTCGAAGTACTCAAGAGGGCACACGTTTACAATTTTTCTAGCGGCACGACACGACGAACCGAATAGTTCGAAGCTGAAGGTGTTGACCTTGGCCTTCGTGACGCCCCTGAGTTTATGTACTGGCCTTGCGAAAGCGCGAACACATGCCGATGCTACGAGAACAAATGTTTGAGGTGTCGCTGACAGGTTAGTAGCCGCTTTGTAGATATATACCCCCGTGAAAAAGTACGCAGGCTAGTGGTGGCGCTGTGGTGTAATGGATATGATGTTTGCTTTCAGTGCGTGTGGTCGCGAGTTCGATTCCTGTGTCGTGCGTGCTTGAATACATATGTCATATTTGTGCATGAATACATCAATGTCCATTTTCTAATATGTCCTAGCGATGAATAGTTGCAAGAAATGTCTCTGAAACGCTAGTATAGTGCCTGAAGTACCTTTTTTTTTCTCGCCCTCTCTCGGGCCGCGTATAAAGGGGCGTTTTAAAAGCTCTCTAAAGAATCAGAAAAACTTCCAGTGATCTCCGTTCAAGCCCCCGAAATGAGTTAAAAAAAAACACCAAAGTTACCTCCTAAATTCCCTCTTTTGACTCCGTTTACTTTGTAAAGAAACCTTGTTAAGCCTTGTGCACCGCAAATCGACTGTGTATCTCGAAAACGGAGCTGTTTTATCGGCAGTATACGCTTAGCGAAGCCTCATTACTCAAATCTAAATGAAATACCAGCATTATTTGGGGATGAATGAGTTTAATAATGCAGGCCGACGACTAGAAAGATTCGAAGTGGACGGCTGTCGCTTCAACAGGCACCGCCATCTTGCCTTGCGTACCCCCCCCTAAAACCTCCTTTGGTAGGGGGGTTTTGCGTAGTACCTTTAGGATGCAAGTTAAGACCCGGGCCCAAAACTCCCAAAAAGGCTCAAACCCGTTTGCTGTGCAGCATGGCGGCCTTTTTGCTCTCGTATGAGGAGGTCTATAAGATTCTACAACAAGCACTCGTCGCCTGGGCCAAAAAGGCCACTCCTCATGGGGGCCCCATCTTAATGTTCGGTCGGAATATGAATAACGCTTTCACCACCACCTATGCTACCAGCGCCCACTTTAGCAAGCCCCAACAGGCCAAGATCGGCTGCGGCGGTGGGGGGTGCCCGGTACCACAAAAGACCGTTTCACGCTTGTAAATCAACTAGGAATGCACCCTCACATGCTGAAGGGGTGGCTGAAAGCCTGACAAAGCAATCGAGTCATTTTCGCCGGAACTATGGGAAATGATTTTGGAAGTGCGCCGCTTTGAGAATCTAACGCGCGCGAAGCCTCTGTTTCAAGGCGGTATCCGCGCGAGGTTTATGAAGAGTTGGCTGACCGCCGGAAAAAAAATGGTCGCGCTGCATTGGTCTTGAGAGACAGCCAAGACAGCGACTTTCTTCGGCAGATGCCGATAGACCTCCGAGGTTCTGCCGTCGGCGGCATCGCGTGCTTTGCCGCATGGGCCATTCTATGCATGTGGCAAACCATCGCCGCCCTTCCTATATCGTCGAGCGGCGCGCGCCTTTGCTTGTTTAACACACATCGAAAGCAAAAAATGTTTCTTTCCCCTTTGGAAACACGCCTGAACTCATTTCCGAAAAAAAAAAGTAACGAGATATATGTTCCCCGCACAGTATCGCGACACAACTGATACATGGTAAAAGTATTTCACTAGTGAGATACAAACACATTTTTCAAATGTATCTCGATAGAGAAATACAGATAAACAAAACTATCTCTGAAATACTATCGCGATACTCTTGTATCGCGACACTGCCTAGCCCTGTCACAATGAACAAATACACTGGAACAAATACACAGGACGGGCGCTAGCACCCGTCCTGTTCACGTGTCTCTTTCTTTTGTGTTTGATCCGCTGCGCTTGCTAAGATGCGCAGGATCTACACCCACCAACTATCCCAAAGTTATGCGTTGAATTGAATGCATGGATTCTTTTGACATAGGGTTAAATAAGATAGGGTTTGTTGATACGCGGTGACATTCGAGGTGGAGATTACAGTTACAAAGGAGGATCTAAGTTTAGTGTATTACTACAATGTTGGTATAGGAACTCCAAGCGTACGATTTGCCTGCGCATACACAGGTTCTGAAGGATAGCCCTTTGAAGTAACGCGGTCATTCATCGCTTTCCCTGGTAGAACAAATAAATAAACCTGGCTGCCATTCGATGGATCCGCTCTAGCTCATTAAGTATCGTTTTACTATATGGACCCATATTATACTAGCACACTTTCTGGTAGGGAGCACTACTGTTTTATAAGCCATCTGCTTTGAGGCCTTGTTTCAGGCATGAGATAACCTTCGCCTCAAAACACCCAGCTTACGTTCAGCCCATCCACAAATATTTTCAATATGCTTGTTCCAGGTTAAATTCGAAGTAATTGTCACAGCGACATATATTATGTGACGGTTGCTTAACTGCCATATTTTCTCTTTTATGCGTGAACGCCTACGTATATTTTTATTGGACACTTACATATATGTAGTCTTGTCGTAATTAACTTTTCTGGCCCTTTTTTTTTCCACAACACTCGTATACACCACACAAAGCGTCACTGAGCAAGGCCTGGTCAGCAACACTTTTTACACGAGTAAATAAGCCACAGTCATCAAAGGACAGATTCCTATCAGCGGAAGACTGAACAGCTTTGGCGATATTGTTGAGATATAACAGGAATGAAATGGGACCCAAGGCTGAACCCTGTGGTACTCCGGACGTAACAGGCAATCTGTGTGACCGCACTCGGGATATTTCTGCAAATTGCTCCCTCTTATACAAATACGCTTGTCCTTTTTGATAATATCCGCAGCAACACCAAGCTTATCCATTTTTTTTATTAGTTTTGCACTACAAACGGTGTCAAGTGCATTTGACCAATCAATCGCGATAATATCTATTTGTTCCCGGGAGTAAAATTCATTTGCAAATGTATGCATTGTGTCGGAAAGCTGGGTGACAGTTGAGAAACGTCTGCGAAAGCCGTGTAGATTCTCGCAGAAGAGTTTATGATCTTCAATATATTGCACAAGTTGTTCATGTTCTAATATTTTACGTGTGGCAGAGCTCGGGTGGTAATTAGGCACGTTTAGTTTGTCTCGAGATTTTAGTACTGGCACTAATTTGGCCATCAGCTAAGCTCCTGTCACTGTTCTTTCTCGCAGCGATACACTTAAAATTTGCAACGAAGATTATGAGATACAATCACAGTTTCGTCTAAGCAGTCTATTTGACAACGTCTCGGGACCTGCTGGCTTTTTAGTGACTGATTTTAGCAACAAAGACAAAATAGCCTTCTCGGAAATAATTGTTCACTTGTATTTATTTTCATGGTTGGATATAATATCAATGAGAGGATTAATTGCGTTTCGGGTAAATACTCCGCTCAAGTAGCTATTAAATTCTTGAGAAATCAAGGGGAATCATCACACGTGGCTCCATATACACTAGCACCGCTTAGAGTTTATTTAGAGACTGACAAATGTTTTTGAAATTTCTGGGGTGAGCTTTTCATATACGCGGTCAATATTTGAGATAAAATGTTTTTAGATGCATTTAATCTCTCTCGAACACTTGTACTAAGGGTGGTAATCACCTCATCATTTCTTGGGTTTTTTCGGCTGGTACGCTGTACACTCAGAGAAGTAGAGGGAGTAGTTGAAGAGCAGGGCAACTGCATTACTCTCGCGATAATTCTTTAACTCCGTGGGGGAGTAGCGCAGAGTTAGCCGCCGAACGTACTCTTTCCTTGAAGGAAGAGTAAAAGAGGCTGCGAACGCTCTGCTACTCAGACGGAGTTCCCAATCTATGCAACTCTCGTGCCGATGCGGCGTGAATGGGGTCTGGTACTCCGTCCTTAGCGGACGAAGTATACAATGTAGCGCCTGCATGTGACCACCGCGACGCCTCAAAGCAATATAACTGTCTCGTAACCATACGCCTTTGAGCGTAGACGCCACAGATGCAAGTTTATCGCGTCAAGTTTGTAGAATAACTCTCAGTGATGACAAAAGTATGGTTTTGTGATTGTGAACGTTTCATTCCGAAAACGCCAACAGCGGCACCTTCGAAGCAAGGAACAGCGCCAACTTCTAACTCGTCTCCAATAATTAGTTTATGGCACAGGCTAATTGGAGTAACGTAGACACTCGAGACATTCGTAAAAAAAAAAAAGAAAAAGAACTGCCTTACAAAAAAGAAAAAAAGAAGACTTCACCAGCTGAATTCGACCTCGCCACCTCCCGATTACCAGGCGAGTACTAGCTCTACCACCACGCAACGTCTCACAGCGCTGACTACACCGTAAACAAACTGGTGAAAACAAAACAAGCCGTTTCGCTACACGGGTCGCATTCTGAACACAGACGCGATTGTCTTTCCCAACTAAACCTTGCGTCTTCATGAGATTAAAACTGCTGCCAGCCACACATGACATGCGGCTATGGCCAACAGCGCAATCTTTCGTTCAGAATTCATAACATGGAAAACAAAATATACAAAAATTACAAGGATCTGGGGCGGATTATCAGCTGTTACTGCCGAGTACAAGAGCCGTTTCTCGCTCTTTCCGTTGGTTGAAGAGCACAGAAGCTTTATGTCGACTGTAATGTCGTTCGATAAGTACGCGCGTATTTGATTGAATAATCTGTATTTTCTTGTGCAAGCGACGATATGCTAGTGCAGCAGCTGTGTCAGTGTGCAGATTTACATTGCTATACCGATAGCTGCAACTACCTAACCGATCGCTAAAAATCAAATTGAATGCGCAGGAAAGTATGACTTCATGTTACTTCAATAAGGCGTACCAAGTGACAAGCCTGTGTTTTCACGTATGAGTCAGCGAAGTGCCGGGGAGTGCGCCCGGCGGCCATCTGCGGCGGCCTGTGTGCACTGGCTGAAAGCGCGTCGCATCGACGCTCATCGCTCCTTGTGCGGACACCGTACACAAGAAACAATGGTTTAGTCAGGTTAACCGATGCCAAAGCTCTACTGTACAGTCATTATTACTCCGCGGAATCGCGTATGATTAAGCCCAGAAGCGCCGATGACATGTAGACGAACTCGGCCGGTACGCTAGGCCTACCTTCGCTGGCCCGATCTCGGCGCAGGCGCCCTGTGTGCACTTGCTCAAAGCGCGTCGCATCGATGCTCATCGCTCCTTGTGCGGACACCGTACGCAAGAAACAATGGTTCAGTCAGGTTAACCAATGGCAAAGCTCTACTGTATAGTCATTATTACTCATCGGAATCGCGTATGATTAAGCCCAGAAGCGCCGATGACATGTACACGGACTCGGCCGGTACGCTAGGCCTACCTTCGCTGGGAGTACTCGTACGGGTCGTATTTGGTTGGCCCGATCTCGGCGCAAGTGGCTCGCGAAGGTTGAGGTTTGCGCATTTCTCAAGCCTCTTACTATTCCATTAAAGTGTAGCCGAGGTAAGCAAAACTGTAAGGATTGCCAGAGATGCGCTTGAGTTGTAGTTTTGCCGACCGGCGTTGTTTTTCTGGCGTACTTGTAGTACATGCCGCAGCACCGCAAGTCGGATCGGACGCCGGATCGTAACGTTCGTAGATTATTCCTCGGCCAGCTGTACTGAAAGATTGTCCCAACTATATTTGTAAGCGCGTAGCTACAGCTCCCAGACTTAGGCATTAGCGGCTGAACTACATTGAGCCGATATGACAGAATGCCAGCTGATAATGGAAATTTAACGAAAATTGCGTTGATTGTTATGTAGTTTTATAGTAAAAGGCAGACGTGCCTACAGTGATCCTAACGATTACCAGATACTTACACGGGCTCGGCGTATGCTTGTCTTTCAATACGCACAATAGAGATGTTGCGCCACCAGCACTAGAAGGGGGGCCAGACATCATGGGTATATATACCGGTTGCTGAACGTATGGTTGTCGGTAGGGCGAGCGGTATATGTTCAGTGTTGCTGTGTTGTGTACGATTGTAATGTGTGTGCCGATGTCTGTCCCGTATGTGTGACGTAAGCTTAAAAAATCTCAGCCTGTTCACTGTTAGATTGTAAAAAATGCTCGACAATTATTTTTTTTTACATTAGTCCTAGCAGAAAGAGTGATTCTACTCTTGGAGGGAGTTGATGCACTCTAGCCAGACCAGATTATAAAATTCTGTGAGAGAGTAGCGTAACTCCCGCAGAGAGTGTATGCACTCCATTTCAGAAGCGTGACTTTACTCTGGCGAGAGAGCTTGTTCGCTCTCGCTCAGCCAGAGTACCAGAACTCTGTCGGGAGAGTGTGCCTACTCTGTGCAACAGAGAGTTCTCAGCACTCCTGAAAAGAGAGTGAAATATGGGACAAGCGTTTACTCCCGCAAAGGGAGTCGCTAGCACTCTCTTGGGGCTGTGAGTGTAGTAGCCGTTTCAAGCGGATAACATTGCGAGTTTTTTTTTTTTATTATTATTCAACGTAGGAGAGGCCTCTGCCTCGCAGCGGGCGTCGCAAGGCTGATGACGATGATATGCTGCGGGAAAGCTTGTGCGCATATGTCTGCCACGTCCAGCGTTCAAACAGTAGCATCCGCTTACAAAGGAGCGCAATCGGAGGTAAAGAACCGCAGATTGGCATTCGTAATATTGATGAAGTCGCTGCCAAGGGAACCTCTAACGTCGTTCTGTTGGTGCTCGGTCACGTGCAGGCCACCGAAGGAGTGTAATATGCGAAAAAGGAATTTCGCATAGCCGTGTCCTACTTCAGAATCTGAGTTAACGATATCAGTAAGCTATGCCCGTTGCTACCGTTTGTCCATCACGGCAGCATTCATGTATACGGCTATAAGCTATTCACAGTTCTTTCACGGAAAAACTATGATTGTGTGTCACGCAAGAAATTTGGCAATAACATGGCCTGCCTATATTTTTTTATATTGCTGTATCTAAAGATGCAATTGCCACTATACGGCGAGACTACTCATAAAAGACATTTTCTACTTTTTGCAGACACCGCTCATCCGGACGTTGTTCGTTATCTATACGCTGACGATGCCGTGACGTGTGCCGTCATGGAACTACGCTATTTTGGCTATCGTAAGAGCATATCACTTGTTACTAGCCAGAGATTCATGTATGAGAGCAAATATGCAGATAATTTTGTTTTCCAGAGAAGAAACAGCCAAGTCCACCACAGCACTACATTTTAGAGGTTGTGAAATACTCAACATCCCCACATAAACCATCGAGGCCACGGTATATGATGCATAAAGTGCGACGTTTGCCTCAAGCTCAAAGAACGCTCTCATGAGATTAGATTATTGAGATCGCGTAATCATAATTCTGGTACCCAGATTGCGACGTACCGTATGGTAACCGCGGCGAAAGCTGCAGTTTTAGAGCAACAACCGCGTGCTGCTTATAGTAGTTCCAAACGGCAGCGCGTGTCTCTGGACGGAAAACTAGAACTTTTGCATAGAAGCAGTGATGCTCTTGCATAAACTGTAGTCATTTTTTACCCAGCAGACTGTTGTGCCGGAGAGAGTGCCTGAACGTTTGTACACAATAACTCAATACATGACAACTGCAAAGCACAAGTGCAGCAAAACATTACTACATTCTTTAAAATATCCCCAGAGGCATAAATTCACATTTATAAATGAGCAACCACATAAATAAATGGATTCAAATTTCAATTGAACAAGTGATGTTTCCCTGCTTGATATCACCGAACTTCCTCTTTAACAAACTTTGTACTGAGCTGCCTTGCAAGTGAAGTTTCAGTGTAGTGCTTGTAGCTATGTGTACGTTTCGTAATCTCCTCGTGGTGTAAAACCAAGATCCGTGTGTGCACTATCTCGAAACTCAGAATCTGCGAACCTGCGCGTCTATCTTTAAAAGTGCTGGTAAACAATCATTTTTACACTAAAGCTTCTCAGCTAATGCAGAAACACCTAACTGTATATCCAAAAAGACAATAGGTTCAAGGAAAACGCAGAAAAAGATAACGATTTTACTTACTAGAAATAAATTAGGGCAAGAAGGCAATATATTTCGTTTAACGTGTAATGCGTACAGTAGCGCACAGTTACAACTTCTTCGAAATTTTACATAATGTTGATAACGCAGTTGTCATCATAAGTCATTAAAAGGCTTCACGCGACTTCTTTCCTTCCATATTGCTTTAATACGGCGCCAGCATTCATCGTATGTCATCTGTCATTGAACACAGATACACGTTGGTAGAATACTAATCAGCTGAACCAAATATTTCTTTAGCAGGGCTAAATGGCTAGTTGGTATTGGTTCATCTTTTGGCTGAATAGGGCGCGCACACAGACACGGACACTAAAAATAAAACGCACACAACACAGGCGCACACAACAGGCAGAAAGGTTGTCACAAGCACGGGACATCTGAAGATGTCATTTTTCCTGAAGGGCCCACGGCGACGAGGAGGAGCGTGCAACGGATCCTGATGGCTTTCCTGCGAGACACTGGGCTGAGTGACATTTGGTGACGGACCCCTATGATTCAAGAGATGCTCGGGCGGAACAATTGCCGGCCATTTAGGCCAGGCTAACCCCGCCTGTTGCAACATCACAACCACCACCACCACCACCACCAACAGGCGCCTGTGTTGTGTGCGTTTTATTCTTCTAGTGTCCGTGTCTGTGTGCGCGCCCTATTCAGTCAAAAGATGAACCAATTAGTTCTTTTTTTTTTTTGCAGTCGAGGTTTCGAAAATAATTTTCCTATTTTCATTGCATTTTTCAGAAAAAAAAAAGTCAAAAACACTCCTTCCCTTCATGCTTCGCCCGCCACCGCTTTCGGGCATGTTGCGCCCTCTTTGGAGCGTGTTGTGACTCGCTAGTCGCAGTTTCTTTCGATATTATCAGATATCTGAGAAAGTTTTTTATAGCGGGAAATTCAAATTACTAAAAAATACCATGCACTCCTTAAAGATGTTTTCTTTACAGTTAACATTTCTCGTTTTATGAAAAACACAGCTGTGCTTTTTTTTTGTCCACAACCTGTCCGAATGCGTAGGCAGCAGCGATATTTTGCTTTGACATTACTTCAACACACAGCGTTTTATTCATGCTCTAAATCGGAGTAACGGACCAAATATTGCATGCCTTTTCATGCGTATTCAGTCGGATATCACAAAATATATTGATATCCGTTAAGGTTGCACAACGTACGAAATAATGGTTCTTTGAGTGTCCAGCTGTAAAATACTGATCTCTCGCAATGTAAGGTTCTCAATTCGTTTTGAGGAAAAATATTGCGCTCTCCGTACAAGTACTGCAAAAATGGGTTAGGCTTTAGCCGGTATTGTTGCTAGATGAATGTACAGGGTCGTAGCTTCCGGCATGCATCAACATGTGCTCACACTATGTCATTCGTTTAATCTAAATATAATTTTGTTGTTTAGCGCGTAATGCTGATTTATTTGAGGAGTGTGCTTATTGGTCTGGTTGGTGCATATTAGTCGCGTCGTAAACGTTGCTTCATTCATCTGCTGATTCATTTATTCAGTAAACTCTGCTTATCGATACTGTTGAGTGGATGCAACTATTTTGATTTGGTTTCTCAGCATGTGGTTTAAAATATGCCGAGAAGCCACAGCTTTCTTGAATGTTCGTTCTTTCTGTCTTGAATGTTCTTCCTTGTTATCCATGATGTTGAACAGCACAAGTGACAAGAAATGCTTGCAAAAATAAACAAAAAAGCAGGATGGGCGTTGACTCGCTACGAACTTTATAGCATTCGATCGGGAAATATCAAGAGTGGCGCACAACACACAAAGAAACGACGAGAGATGAATTTCCTACACACCCAAATAGTTTTTTTTGTACACATAATACCTGTTCAACATCATGAATCATTACCAACTTGCCCTAATTTCCTATTCATTGTTGTTATTTGACCTTTCCAGTGGGTTAAGACGATAACTATGCGACAGCGAGCGCGATAATTTTTCTCTGGACAACTTGAAGTGTTGTTAGAAGCATGTGATTTCATTCTTTGTTCCTGTTTGCAGAATGTACCTTGTGGGTTCGGAACACCACGAAGAATAATGTATCGAAGAAATGTTTCAAGAAACACGCCACTCTCTGTGCGAATGGTGTTTCCCTGTACGACAAAAACACCTGCAGCGACTTCTAAACACGCAACAAGAACTTGAAGAACTAGTAAATGAATAAAACTCGGAAACTAACGGCAACTAAAGTCTGAGTTCATAAAATGTCTCGTGCGTAAGGGTTATTTCCAAATGGCCAGATGGCTTCGCTGATGACATCACGGGTGCCAGTCAACGAACACACCACGTTTTTAGGTCGACCTTCGAATCGCCCTTGTTGCTACTGCTCACCCGTTCGCAATAGATCAGCCCCTCGTCAACGAATTCGTGAGCATTTCCTCGCTTAGAGCGTGGCTCTGTATAAGGCGGCCAAGGAGAGCAGGTGTCGATGTCATAGTGACGATATCAGTAGACATGTCTGGTGGTAATGGAAGAAAACCTATAAGGCGACAAGTGCGACGGAATCATGATGGAACATCCATGTTAGTTTGTACTATCCAGCACCTCTACCGCAATGTTGCACAACAAGAAAGCACAGGTCGGCAAACTAACTCGTGAGTCGGCTCGCTTTGACTCAGATCAAGGCTTGCGTCATAGTGTGACGGAGTCCGGTTAAGTAATACGTTGATGAGTCCGAGAAAGTTCGGTTGAGCAAAATTCTGGCGAGTCTGAGTGAGCCCCGAGGCCAAAATATATTTCATGAGTTAGTCTTAGTGAGCTCCACATTTTTGGCGATCTATACAGGAAATATTTGTTGAGAAGGCTTGACGGTGAAGGACTGCATGGGATGAGGCTGTGGAAACAATTAAAAATATCCTCCTATCGGCCCACTCTTTCTTTGCCGGGTCGCGGTTACAATATTTCCAGTATCAGAATTCGGTGAAAGTTTCCGTGACAAACTTTTTTAGCATGAGAAGTTTTTGTGCATGTGGTCCCGAAAACGACAGCTGCGCACCATAAAATTAATTAACTGCAATGAATCCAGAAATACATATCACGTACCGGCGGACAGTCGTCGCGGTTGATCTGGCTGCTAGTGTCAGTGCTCCACCCCATCCTTATTCTTCTAGTTACTTCAGTTTTATGTTTGGCTCCACGGTCACTAGTTCTCCCAAGTTGACGTATCCCCTTACCACTTCCTGAGCCTGGCTACATATCGGAAAACGCTGGTCTCTGTCGATACTGTTGCATATTACTTTAATTTTCTGCATGTGAATTTTCAGAATTACCGTTCTGCTTGCCTTGTCCGATACTGTAACCATGAGTTGCAATTTGTCCACTGAGTTACTCATCAATGCCATGTTACCAGCGAATCGCAGGTTACTATGGTACTCTCCATTAGCTCGTAACACTAACTTTTCTCAATATAGGGTCCTGAAAACGTTCTGTAAGCACGCGATCAGTAGCATTGAAGAGATCGTGTGCCGCTGCCTCACACCCGTCATTATTGGCATTTTCTGTTCTTTTTATGACCGACTATGGTGGCTGAGAAATCGTTGTATATTTCTTCCAGTGTTTTTATATGATTTGTCGACGCCCGGTTTTCTGCAGTGCCTGCTTTACTGATGATATCTCCCCCGAATCAAATGCTTCCTTACACACAGGAATACTATGGCACTACTGAGAGGGTGAGAAGTATCGTAATTAAACGTAATAAAAGCTGCAAGATGAAGGTGGTACAGGCCTACAAGCCTATATCCAGCAATAATGACCCTTTAAAAAAAAGTGTTTTATGCCGGGTTCCACCATGACTTCACTGACGTATTTCCGTCACGGATATGGCATTGTTAAAATGTAGGCGAACAGAATACCAAGAAAGAAACCAGAAGAAAACACTGCGCGAAGTCGGAGACGCAGGAATCGAACTCATGACCTCTCGGACAGCGGCGACAGTTGCCGGGCGTTCAACCAACGGCGCCATCGGCGAATTTGCGAAAATATTGTTGCGGGAGTGACGAGTCGCTTGCACCGTAATCTAGTTACAAGATGCGCCTAATATATCTTCAGATGCGCCTAATATATCTCACACTCCTTACGTCTGTATCTGCGTTCTCGGTTTGTTGGGGCGGTGCCGCCGCCTAAAGCGGAGAAGAGAAGTACTGCATTATGACACTAACATCAAAGCACCCTACTACAAAGTTTCTGGAGCCTATCTCGGAGCGGAGGCTGTAACTTTGACGTGCTCTACGCGCTCATTTGACTAGGTGACGACGCAGTCAAGTGCTTTGCCTTTCGCGTTGTTTGGTGCGAGTTACGTGTTTCGTCTTTCGCGTTGTGCTACCGTGTGCAGCGTAGTCCAGCTTCGATTTGCGCCCGTGGTGTATCCCCGCCGTCTACTGATACGAATGCGATGGTAGCGACCACGAGAACTGCTGCATTATGCGCGGCCGAAAAACAAAGGGGTCGACGGGAGAATGTCGCGCAAGTGAGTTTGGTGCAGCGAAGGAGACGCCAGGGTGAAGCGGGAGGCCTTCTCACGTTGACCTCTCAAGCTGAGAACTCTGCCTCTCGCGTTTTTGATGTTTAGCGCATCGCAACCCAACTGGCTGGTATACAGACAACGAAGCAGGGCCGAAATTCTCGTACATTCGCCGAAGTGACCCACCAGCAGGATGCTGCTCGCCAACACGACGCCGAATGCCAAGCCAACGCCTCCTCTATTTTATTCAATGCCAGTGCAAACGCTCGCCCCTCAATGGGAGTCGCCGGTCCGCCTTATTTCAGGGAGTGGTCGTGATGCGACGCCACATGTTGGGTAGGGTTGCTTGCGTCACACGTGCGTCCGAGCGCTTTCGCACGGAGATGCGATAGACGCGTTTTCCCTCTCCAATATCATGCGTCTGTCCGATTTGTTCCTTCGTGCTCCTTCTTTGTAGCTCGAAGCAATGCCGCCGCCGCCTCACAGCGCTCGTGAGGCACCTCTTAAAGGCAGCGCACGCACTCCAGCATCGCAGTGCCGCGTCCCCATTGGTTGCCCGCATAGCGCCACTGTCTGTGTCACGCTGTCTCTTACAGAGCCAGCGTGACAGCCAACATAGTGAACACGAGGGATGCAACACGCCGCCCCACGGATCTGCACGCAACTGAACAAAAAATTACTTCATATAATTTCCGTCGTGAGGCAATGCATCACGGGTGCTCTCCCCCATGAACGCAAAGCACACGCGAAGGCTAGGCGATGGGTGAGAGTAGGAAAGGGCTAGAGGAAAGGGTGGTAAACAGCTGGAACGGGCGCATTTGGCTGGCATTGATAAAATTGAGGAGGCGTTGGCCAATCACATCTGCAGGATGGTCGCCTACCCGCAAATCATGCACCCATAGCTGCAGCGGACCATGACTTGGCCAAACGATTTAGTGAAAAGCCGTTCGGTTTCGCTTGCTCGGTTTGCCAACGCCTGAGGTTCATGTATGATTTGCGCGTTGCTCTGGTGCGTGCAATGCACTGTCTCCAGATAATGTATCCCGGTCGCGAGTCGTTGGTTGCCGGGACGGAGAACATGCGCCACCAGGCGTCAACATGGGAGCATCAACGTCTAAGGGTGCTGCAGTCACCAAACGCCAATAGACATTAGATATCAATGTGCAATAAACATTCACCTACTCATGTGAAGACACGTTTCACTTTCGTGTGTTATACCGATTCCTATATCAGAGAGATCAATCACATTTTTTTTAGATTTATAAGGCAGTTAGCCCTTGCCATGCGGTTTCTATTAATTTAAACGTGCGACAGAGCGTTGGATTCAGTTACAAGAAATCCTTACCCTTTTTGTTGGCGCAAAGACGCCGCGTAAGGTCACGTATTACGCTTTTACATCACCGTAAATTATCTTCATTAAATGGCGCAGCAATATCGTGAGCAATTGCCAAACCATGTCGCCGCAGATACATAAGGTAAATTTGAATCGCTTTGCGCAGTTGGGTGCACTAAGTGATTCTAGCCTAAGTGCAACTTTGGAGGTCTCCGGGGTCCCTTAGATCTACCTTGTGGAATATCTGGTGATTTCAATTCTTAAAGTTCGCGTTGCCCGCTTACTCTTGTCGCCACGTACCATGACCCCCATTGTGAAATGCACTGGACGTCCACTGTAACCTTTCTTGACGAGTTGCTCATGTTGTCGGCGTGCAAAATAAAGTGAATCAAAGAGCGTTATGACAAACCGTGGCGCCCACATTACCCCGAGAGTCACCAATACTGCAGGTTTCCCGTTCCCGCGAAAAGTAATAGGCTGGAGGGACAAGTCGTTGTACCGAGGGTCGCTAACATCCGATTTTCTGAAATAAGGAACTCGTCTCTCGATAGGGAATTCCGAGCTCTCTGTGCATGTATCTTTAACGAATAAACTAGGGGTGTGCCAATGTTCGAAAATTTCGAATAGCGAATCGAATAGCGCTCTCTCTATCGATTTGCTACTCGGATCGAATAGCCATATTCGAAATACAGAATATTTTTTCGAATACTTTTCGAATAATCGCCACTTACGGGTGAACCCCAAAGGAACTACACGTTGGAAGAAGGAATGACCATTTTTGTTGTTTTAATTAGTGAATTACCAATATGCACACAGGTGAAGCACTTGCAGGAATATCGAATCTCTGTACTCATCACCGGATGAAGGAATTTTCGCTTTAAACCCCAGTGTCGCCGAATGAAGTATGTCCTCAATCCACACTCTATCTTGAGAACAATTATGTTTATTCATGAAATATTATTTCCCTTTTAGGTCTTAGTGTTATGTAAAAGATGGTGACAAAGTACTGCCTGGAGTACTGAAGTAACTGCTGTATTCACCTCACAGTTAAAAGATACCTCGAAGGCTCTAGTCGCTGCTGTACACGAGCTTACCTCAATTTACATAATTGCGGTAAGTTCTGTTGGTTATATGTAGCGAAAGTGTTGCTTTGTGAAAGTCTGTGAATATTTGTTTCGAATGAAAAGTTGTGAAATTGTAGGCCTGTCTTGGGAATGGCTGTATTACTATTCGAAAAAATATTCGAATAGTATTCGACACAATTTTACTATTCGTATTCGATTCGCATTCGATTCAGTTCAAAATTTTACTATTCGCACACCTTACAATAAACACTTCTGCATGTGCTCTCTTGTTTCTAAAGCGATGAAATCATCTTTGAAGAAGGAAAACCACTGCACCAATGTTCCCACAAGGGGCCACAAGGGGATGTGTCTCCTTCGAGGAATGCAAGGCACTGATAAAAAATGTCATAGTTTCGCTGTAAGGGCCAAGCAGTGAATGTGATAACATCCCAAAACCGGCAAAACATTAGAGCTCTAGAACTGGGGACCCAAGGGGCTAGGACACCTAAAAAATCTACGAGCCGACATGGCGCGTGAGCAGAACGCAAGCCACTCTAGCACCTATGTGAAGGCGTTGTCTCAAGTCGCAGTAGCGCCCTCCTCTGGGTGGCGAACAAAACCGGAGGGCGCGTGACGCCAAGAGAAGAAAATAAAGACGGCGCTTGGCAGCGGCACGTGAAGCCACGGCACGCGTTCTCTGCTGGCGTCGATTCTGATCACAGTATATATATATATATATATATATATATATATATGGGAGAGTCGGGAGGTTTGGGACACTTGGAGATGGGACAGCGCGTCAATCTCTCCTGCAGTTACTTCAAAGACATTAGCCAACTACTCTTTAAAAGGTGCTAACAGACCGATTGCATGGATGTAATGGCGGGCGTCTTCGGCGAATAGAGCTTTCTGTAACTGTAATTCGTCTTTTTCCGTGTCGAAAGCAAGTTTCTGCTATCCACTTGTAACGCTCTCACATATCAACCACTTCGTGGACGCTAATATCAATTTTTCTCCAAAAACACACAGGAGTGCAGTACTTTTTCAAATAAAAAGTTGAGGTATTACGAATAAACATTAGCCGCTGAACGTTATTTAGTTTGGGAAAAGTAGTTTGGGATGATTGGATCGTTTGATTTGAGATAGGAACGGGACAATGTCCCACTCCTCTCTATCCTACTGCCACACAACGTTACACAACGCAAAAAGAGAAAAAAATAAGTGAGACAAAAGTCGTTGCATGTGTATTGGGGAAGCATATGATTGAACAAGAGTTCACAGAGGTTAGCACGATGGTGTTAAAAAAACGAGCGCAGTACAGTCAAGATTGCCGCCACAGCTAATACAAGAAAGAAATGGCGTTTGCTGAAGGATTTCTGTTCTTCAAGTGAAGAAGACACACTTGCCGTTGCCTTTGACGAGTCTGACAACGACATGTCAGATTGTGGTAATGGTGAGCATGTCATGTGTGAAATCAATTGCCCTAATGAATACATTCAAGTGACTAAAGGCGACGTTGTTCTCGTCAGTTTGAGTAAAAAAAAAATGGCGTTCATTACATCGCTACAGCCAAGAGCAGTAATAACATGTCAGAGTCATTTTGCAGTTCCTGCGGAACGAAGAAAAGAGCTCTCAGTTCTACTTTCTTCCTAAGACAGATATGTGAACTTTACCATTTACGCCCATTGTTATGAAGCTGCCAGTGTCAAAAATTATCGGTGCAGCAATGTTTGTGCCACCAGATTTAATCTTTGTTGTTTAATTATCAGCTTATAATGATCGCTGAAGACACCTAGACCATTGTGTTACGTCCCACTCAGCCCAAGTGATGTCCAACTCCACCCACAGAGGCGGGTGAAATGGGACAGATTTTAGCCATCACGGAGTACTTTTTTTTTACAGCTGCAACAGGAACCAGTGCGGCTCAGAAGTTTTTCAGCTTGTTTGGATCTGTATTACAATCTATCAAAGATCGTTCTGCGTTCGTGTTCAAGCAAACTAAAAATAAACGTGAAAAGTATCCCTATCCTCCCACTCTCCCCTACGGTAATTATGCTTCAGCCGTCTCGTTTCTTCCCTCCTGTGGCATAAGCCTACAAGAGCCAAAGTGTTCTCACGCAGCGCGGGCAACGTGCAGCATGACATGCCACTCACATACAGACAGTTTTAGTTGGGTGTCCGCCGCAGCTCTGCGGACGCTGGCTGCTAGCCATTCGCAATGGCACGCTGCGTCCGCAGAGTTGCTGCGGACACCCAACTAAATCTCTCTCTTTTAATTTTGCACGTGTGGTGTCCCGTGCGTTTCACCCAACACCGCGTACGTTTATGTTCTGCCGCTAGTATCATGGAGAACGAATGGCACATGGCGCAATAGTGTAAGGTAGGCCTCTGCGGAGCGAGTGGTCGCAGTTTCAAATCCCCCCGTCGCCCGCTTTGTGAAAAATTTTCTTCTGCAACACTTTTATTTGTGGCTTTTATGTATATAGGGACCGAGGTTAGGTCCTCTATAACAATGCGTGTGGCGGCGAGCGAAAGACCAGGGAACCGTTCAGGCCGATGGCAGGAGCAGAAGAAGACTATTCTTTATTTTCTTTTTCTAACCTCGCAGCGCGCCGCACGAGGAGCGAGGCACATGCGCCTGAGCGCGCCATAACTTAGAGGCGGCCGATGAAGATGATGATGGCCGCTAGAATGTATATATACATACAGATATATATGCGGGACATGACGACGTCGGCGAAAACAAGCCGAGAATGTCCATATAATTGCGATCTCAAAAGTTACTTCCTGCCATGATGGGCTCCGTCTTAACAATGCTTGATTCCCTTCGTTTTTCCCGCCCAAAATTTGAGTATCTCAGCGATTTACAATGGACTTCAATTGGATTCCGCCAAGTGGATCGCAG